>JAULJZ010098103.1:0-12005 GCA_032270985.1 Heliamphora pulchella | reverse complement strand
TTAGCCATGTAATCAGCCCCGCGATGGTTATATAATGAGAAGAAATCCTCACTTTGAGGTATTGAATAAAATTGACAGTAAGTCGCCTTCGTCGTTCGTTATATGATTTAAAACAATCTCCCTGGGCTTGGCTTGGGAGATTTAGCACGGTGGTGCAACAGTTCGGTCTGCGGCAGTCTGGCAAAGATCATACCGTGTTCTTTCGACGAACTGCTGCCGGCTGTATTCTTCTTGTTGTCTATGTTGATGATATCGTTATCACTGGCAATGATCGTGTTGGAATTAGTAACCTGAAGGCCTTTCTGCAAACACAATTTCAGACTAAAGATCTTGGACACCTGCGGTATTTTTTGGGAGATGAGGTGGCCAGACGTAAGCATGGGATTCTTATTTCCCAGAAGAAATATGTGATTGACATTTTGCGCGATGCCGGCCTGTTGAATGCAAAAAGTGTGGAGTCCCCGATGGATCCAAGTGTGAAGCTTCTTCCCGGTGACGATGATGTATTTTCTCACCCTGACAGGTATCGCAGAATGGTGGGAAAATTTAATTATTTGACCACTATGACCAAACCAGACATTATCTATCCTGTCAGCATTGTGAGTCAGCTTATGTCTGATCCTCGTATTCTCCATTGGAATGCAGTGGTTCATATTCTCCGGTATCTCCATTCCAACACGGGAAAGGGTCTACAGTTTTGTGATAGGGGTCACTTCCGTACCGAGGGCTATTTTGATGCTGACTGGGCAGGATGCCCGATTGATAAAGGTCCACATCGGGGTTCTCTGTCATTGTTGGTGGGAATCTAGTATCATGGAAAAGCAAGAAGCAGGATGTGGTATCGAGATCCAGTGCTGAGGCGGAGTACAGGTCTATGGCGTTGGCAACGTCCGAAATCATATAGGTTAGACAGCTTCTCACTGAATTAGACGAATCGCCTATGGGTCCTACCAAGTTGTGATGTGACTATAAGTCTGCTGTCTACATCGCTACTAATCCAGTGTTTCATGAGCGGACTAAGCACATCGAGATCGACTGTCATTTCATCTACCACGCGTATAAGGATTGCACTATCGATTTTGGCTTTGTTAGATCTGGTGAACAATTTGCTAACTTGTTCATTAAGGCACTGCCTGGGGCCCGTGTTCACTACATTTGTAACAAGTTAGGCATGATTAATATCTATACTCCAACTTGAGGGGGGTGTTAATATATATATATATATATATATATATATTAAGTATTAATAATATTCTGTGGGAATGCCGAAAGTAGCTATTGTAGTCTTTCGTTACTTAATAAATACGCGTGTATATCTCGTAATGAGCACACACTCTTTTCCGTATTCTCTCTCTTTTTTTAACAGATTGGCGGTAATCTGATTACTTGGCGTAGTAAAAAACAAAGCGCGGTTGCTCATTCTAGTGCAAAAGCCGAGTATCAGACCATGGCTCACACTGCCTCTGGAATATTATGGGTTCATTCTCTTCTTCATAATTTTGGCATTTCTCCTCCGGTTCCTATGCGAATGTTTATGACAATCAAACCGCTATTTCTATTGCTAATAATCCGGTGTTCCATGAACGCACTAACAATGTTGAAGTTAATTGTTACTTCATTCGGGATTTTTTCTTGCATAAACAGATTGTCACTCCTTATATTCGCTCAGAAGACTAATTGAGTGATATTCTTACAAAGCCACTACCACGCCCTATCTTCCATCGACTGCGTGTCAAGCTGAGCATGTTTGATCTTTATGCTCTAGCTTAAGAAAGAATGTTGAGTGTTTTTCCTATTTATCTTACTTTTCTAAAGGAATTCGTATACGTGTCTTCAACCTAATAATACTATAAGTATGTGTGGGTGAAAGAAACTAATTAACTCCTCCAGAACTCTTTCTATTTCATCTCTTTTCCTCTTTCCTATCGCTTCTTCTTCCTCTTTTAAACCCTAAATTTATATTCTACGGTTCAACTGTTACCTATTTTTTCACTTCTTATGTTTTGTCATTTTAATTCTTACGTGGTTTCATGCAAAATGAAACATTTGACATTAGCTTTAGAAACACATTAAAAAAAACATTGTAGTTGATGTTTTCAAATGTTTCCATGTGTTTTTAGTTTTTTCTTCGTTTCCATTATGATTTCGAAACACTTCCAACATGTTTCCGTTTCTTAGCCGAATGAAGCGATTCATAGAATCGAAATTTTGATCATTGGGTACGTGGATACATTGTCTAATTAGAAAAATATGAAAAAGATTTTCATGATAAACCATATATTCATACTCTATTCAATGATTTTACTATTAACTTTAATACAATGGCAATGCATAATAACACAATGATTTACTAGAATTTTAATATATTGGCAATGATTTTACTACATATTTTATTAGTTTCCACAATAAATAAAAGAAAGGTTCAAAATTATGCATTTCAAAAAAACTGAATCAGATCCATATCCCCGGACCCCCACCCACACCCTGCACCTGTGTTGTCTCGCATCAACAAAGGTACTTAAATAAAATTGAAGAGCCTGAGAAATATAGGCATAGCTTACAAGTCGAACACAAGTTTAATGGTTCTAAAAGTTCGCACATTAATTATAAACAACCATATTATTGGATCATGACAAAAGTCAGTACGCCTTGACGAAGTTGATGTGAAGGTAGCTGATGGTGGTGGTTGCGCCATGGTAGTTCACATGGTTTTGTCATCCGAAAGAGATAGAGACAATATTTGACACCAGTGCCAATGGTGTTCGGTTTCCATCAACCAATGATCTCTACACATGGTGAAGTGATGAAGTGACACAGAGTTTAGATGTAGTGAGGAAATCCAACGGTCTTTGTAATAGTCAATGTCATGGCATTTTGGTCATTTTATATTTTTGGTAATTTTTATGAATTTTCATGTTATTTAAGTCTACACGGGGCAAAATAGACATGAAATAGACAACACGCTTAATAACAGAATATTCCAGAAGGAATGTAACAACAGGGGAGGCCTTTGCCCATCTTTAAGATAAATGTAAAAACCAAATCTCAAGGGGATGTTAGTGCGATTTACCCATATCCAAAAAGAAAAGAAGTTCAAAAAGAACACATTTAAACCCTGACTGATCGACAATAAGATGATAAGTGGAGAAAGAGAAAAATATCATAGGAGTGAAGACAATGAAAATGACACACTATAATAGGAAAAACAGAATCGGAAGAGAAAAATAACTAGAGTGGAGACTTTGGAGAGTAGGAAACTACATGCCATAATAGCGAAAAGATATTACCTATGTAGAACGAGAGTCAAATCCAAAAAATCTAAAATCAATCTAACTGGCCGCATACATCAAAAGGATGCAGAAATTTTTAAGAATGTCAATTTTGTAATGAAGCAAACGTCAACCAAACAATTAGAGTACAGCATAGTTCCTCTGTAAACTAGGAATCATGATATAAAACCACATACTGATTTGGGACCAACGGAGTGGAGTTTAGTTTTGGCTGCACGAGTTCTCCAATAGCAAAGATTCCACCTCCATTTGTACCATCCAAGCAATGTGAAAACATTTTCTTCACCTTTCCCGCCAATGCCAGTTGTGATAGCATGGAAGAATTTGCTTGTCCAAAACCAAGGATGCCATCAAGTGCTTGAGAAGATGTACCTAGCTGCCCAGATTGAGTAGCTCCACACCTATCTTGGAAAAGAAATAAATATATAACCAATAGAAACTGTGCTATAGATATACTGTGGTAAATAATGATCAAGCTTCAACAGATAATAGCCCAACTCAGAACTTGGGAAAACGTGTAAATGGTAATATAGATATCACTAATAAAAATAGGAATTTATATTTCCACACCCCTTTTGTATAATTTCACTCCACAATTTGCCTTTAATATCGAAAATTACACATGACACGCTTTTCAATGCACACTAGAATACAAATTTTGGAGTACAATTATAAATGTGGAGTGGGAATATCATTTCCCTAAAAATATCTTGTTCGTGACATTTCATCGAAAAGATTTTGTTAGAGAGAATGTATCCAATCATTTATATCCTTGAATTGTGGCGAGTCTACTCAATGAGAGGGCCAAATATATGCAAGTAATAAATATATGATACTACTTTACTTATCAAAAATATAAAAAATAAAAAATTATGGGGTAGACATGAGATTTAAAGATAAGACCTTCCTGCTCCAACATCATGTGCCAACACCCATCTCATTTCGAAGCGTAAGTTGTTAAGAGCTTTTTTTTTTTTAATAAAAAGTAAGAGACAGTATTACTTATATATATATATAGCACTACTCATCCAGCACATGGCCTACCAATCCCACAGTATGAATGTATGTGATCCAATAGTTAGGAAAAACCTCTTGATGAATGGCATGAATTGTGGGTTTGCGATCAATATGCATCTAATCATATTGATGTAGCACCAATAGAGAAGAAGAATAGAGATTATGAAGAAAGAAAGAAGAACAGGGATTAAGAGAAAGAAGACAGAAAAGAGAGGGAGAACTCACACAATTATCTACTCGAATTCTTCTTCATCAATACATGCTCAATGCATCAAAAGACCTTTTATTTATAAGCCTAAACCTAATGAAAAAGGAAACAAAACATCCTAATTAACTGGAAACAAATGACAATCTAAATAGAAACAAATAATATCCTAATAAAATAACATTATAATTAATTGGAAAGTGAATAAAATAATATCCTAAATAATATCCTAATACTACAAGGGCTAAGAAAAATCTCAAGAAACTATAAGATATCCAAAACTTAACTCCCTTGAATAGAAGAATAAAAGAATTACAGTTATTTATAGATGATATAGTTCTCTTGTTCAAATTAAGAAAGTCAAATAATTAGAGGATTCAGATAGACCAAAACATTTTAGATATAAAATAGATCATATATAATCATATTAAGATAATAGACCAAAACATCAAACAATGCCATTCTTTCCTAGGAATTACCTAATTACTCTTGACTCTCAAAACATTAGAAAATATAAAGAAAAGAAAATAGTATGACTGACCCTATATATGCTAAATTGCAAATACAAAGACTGTAAACACTATTAAAGATACTCTCCTTCCAAATCTCCTTAGGCTTTGTTTTGGGCTTCCAAATTGGATATGTGTATTTATGCCTTGTCCAGCCAAGCTAATAGCTGCTGCAACACATACCCACAGGGTTTCGTGTCAACTACTCATTACTCACGGCTTTGGAGTGATCACAATCTCATGATCCAAGTAAAATCACAAGTTAGGCTCATTCTTGCCCACAATGTTTGTTAACTGTGGGAAAGAAATTGGAATCTTTCGCTCAAAAAAAGGTTTTTGCTGTGAGTTCACCAAGGTAAAACCAAAGTTTCCTAGCAGTGAATTTGATCTCTCATATTATATGAATACGACTAACCCAATAATTTATTGATTTATGGTGTGCATGATGGGCCATCATATCACTATGCTGTAAGTTAACATCTTAATGTTTTATACAATATAGTGTAAGGTCGAATCATCTTCTGCAACCTTACATTGAGCCAAACACATATATCTATATGCCTGTGTGAAATGTTGACCACACTCCAAAAGTAGATACGTGAACTCACCCAAATGCTACACTACCATTCATGGATGTTGTTTGGAGGTTTCCAGAAGCTCGATCCATTTGTATATTATCTTTCACGAAGTATCCCACACTTGAGCTTCCATCACCATAAGTTACACCATATTGGCAGACTGATCCAACCTTGCAACTAGTAGGGTTGAATGTCTCAACGCAAAACTCCTGGTCACATGTAAGCAATGTTCCAGTTGTGGAGCCTATTGGATCATAAAGTCTCAGTTCTACCTGTTGTGTAGTAACCATGATAATACATTTTTTAAACATCATATTAGTTGGAAACCACGAGTTGTAACAGAATGTCAAAAATAACAAACTACAAATACCACAGTTCTGATCATATGATATAAGATTCACATCCGAGAAAAAAAAGGGGCATACACCGAGGTCGGTTTTTGTTGGACATTTGTCACAGCCAGCACAATTCACCCACATAATGTCACTTCCTGTATCTACCTGCACATAATAGTCCTTTGAAGGAGTCCCAATCCCAATCTTAGCATAGTAGAGCCTAAATCAATCAGCCAAATAATCCAAATAAACACCAAACTTCAATACATAAATATATACTATGAATATACATGTGTGCACAGGTACATACATGTTTAAACATCAATCAAGGCAGCACAATAATAAAACAAAATAACGGCAGCCAGTGCATAGGCTCCCGCACTGTGTGACCGGGAAGGGTACAAAAACAACGATAACAAATGCAAAAGGAAGCCAAATCCTCAGTATAGTTTAAAGTAAATTTAACAATCATCTGATGGTTTGCAAGATTTCAAGCAAAAAGAAGAAAATAAAAGAAAATGAAAGAAAAATCTCCCACTTAACTGAGCACAATGCCCTTTTATTTAGCTGACTCAAATTGAGTTATCACTTTTCCCCTCTCGTATTGGAAATTGAAGCAATAAGAACTCTTACTTTCAATGTCCCCATTCTTCTCTCTTCACCATGCGCATAATAACAATGTTAGGATAAAGTAAATTGAAAAGAAATAAATGTGCAAGACAATAACTCCAGAGCTGTAAAGAAAAACAAACCAAGCTGGCTATGAAATGCAGAAATCAGAGTCGAGCATATTATTAAAGTCAAAAAGAATTACTCGATACCATTAACTATATTTAAAGTAAAACTAGGAAAACCTGTGCTTACAAGGGCAAAATGTGTGATACTAGTATAGAAAGAGTCCTGAGATTTTCGCTTGTCTTTTCAAGATCAGAGAAGACTTTGCCGACTCTATAACACTATATGGTTATGGACCTTATGATACACATGGTAACTTATAGAATGAATAGAAAAAACAAACAATTCAAAAACCTAAAAAGGAATAAGAAATAAAACAACTCGGCATAGATAGACAACGTTGACGCGATATTAAAAAAGGAACCAATTGACTGAGCATTTATTAAGAAGGTGCCTAGAGTAGAGCGAACAATGTTCACCAAAAGAGCCTGGATACTACAAGCTATGCATCCATGGGCAAGTTCAAATCACCAATGAAATGAGCCAAAGACAGAAAAGAAAATGATTAATATTCCCTCATCCTAAAAGGACAAAAACAAATAATGAGCAACGAGCCTTTTAAACCATGGATGGTTAATTCCATACCCTAAAGAGTTTTCCTCGGCGTTCCCTCCCAACACTCCAAAGCTTGTCACACCTCCTTGTTTGGACATCCAAAGCTCCAATAAGTATGCATTTCACCATCAAAAAAGCCCTTACCCAAGCGACTCCAAAAACCAACAAAAAAGAAAATTTACATAGCCCAGTAGCCACTGGACGATGAAGGAGAAGATGATTAATACTTCCCTCCTCCCCTCTTCCACATAAAAAACGAATCGATAATAACTTTCCTCTCCTTCCTAAGATAAGTAATTTATATAGTCTCATTATCCAAGTAATGAAAGAAACCTTACGAAAAACTTTAAACCTCCAAATGCCTCTCCAAAAAGAAAAGAGATCTCTACCCCACTCAAATCCTAATAAAAGGAACCACAAAAAAAAACATCATTTTAGAAATTATTTAAACCAACATATTTTGTGAACCTCAATAGACTCAAGAGCCATATATATGGGTGAAGAGAACCACCAAATGAATCTCCCAATCCTGCAAAGCCCTTCTAAATAGAGGATTAAACACCACTCCGTTATTAGAGAGCAACAAATAGCCCTGCACAAAAGCATTATTATACACTACTAAGGGAAACAAATTAACAAACTCCTCTTAGATTCACTAAGAGGCCTATGGCCACACGGTCCACAACATAAATCGTCCCCCAATCCCACCCTCCTCACTCTACCAACCTTAAACAAAATTCTCTTGGCAAAATCATCCAAAGGCCTTATAACGCCCTTCCACAATTTTACACCGTAAGGCCCGTCAATCTACTACCGCCTCAATCAGTTTAAGCTGCTACATTGAAATATCATTAATAAAATGGAATAAAGATCCAAAAGCACACAAAAGAGGACAAGTGCCAAAAAGGAAAGTAAAGGGAAAAAATAAAAGAAAAAAATGCAAGAAACAAAATGCAAGAGGTACATATTATACACAATTCTCCAATCACTACTAACCAAAAACAAGAGCCTCCCTTTAAAAGTAGAACTCTCCAATCATTACTAACTAAAAATAAAGGGAATCCCCTTAAGAACAAAAAAGAGGTCAAGTAATAAAATTTCTCTCATAACAACTCCAAGTCTTCAGATTCCTTATCAAAGTTTCTTACGTTCCCCTTCTACCAAATTACCTAACTAACTACGCATTTCAAGGAACTAGAGCATTCCTATTAAGAATAAAGTCATAAGCCAACTAAAATCAATTATTTGCATCTAACCACAAGAGGAAAGCCCAATCAACCTCAATTTACTAAAACAATCTCCACCATAAAGCCAAAGCCAAAGTGTAGCAACGAGTAATCACAACTCTTCTCATCTCTCTTACAATTTACCTTTACCACTACATACTTTACCAATCACGCTTCTTGAATTATCTATCATCTTCGAAGCAAGCTCTATTCATTACTCACCCAAAAAGCCTTATTAATCAATTTCCAACTTTTGAATCCCTAAACCACGTTTCTAATAGGAATAGAGACACTTTCACAATTCGCTAAGTGGTTATTTATGTCATTCCCCAACCCCACCTTTTGCAACCTTCCCATTTCCTTGTGACTGAACAAAGAAAAGCTAAAGTATACCTCAAACACATTGACAAGTTAAAGAGGTCATTCAAATCAAAGTTGAAAGACATTGTCTTTTCCAGGCAGCCAACTTTCTTTCAAATCTCAACACCACCCCATCCCACCCTCCCCTTCCTTTGAAAGAGGATTTGAGAAGCTCGAACAATAACCAATGGTAAAAACTCAAAGTCCATGGTTTCTCAGAGTTCCATGTCAAATATGATGTAGGCAACAATCAACTCAACCATCCAAGATTCTAGCAAGATCATCCACACTAACCACCTCCCACCCTTCATGATAGCACTCTTGGCCAAATTAGCATATAGCCCAAAAACTACCCAAACACACAACAAAACACATCTCGGCCACCTCAACTCTTCCTCAACTTCATGGAAAAGAAAAGTATTGTTAGAAAACAGGAAATGAGACACATGAATCTACATACCACATATATTCTCAATCGTGAACTCATAAAGGAAATCTTTCTCGATGGCCCTCGTGGACATATGAATAGACTCAATCATAATATATTAAAGGAGAGAAGGTGTCTTTCCTCAAGCCTCTAGAGCTCGAAAATAAACCATTAGGAACTCCATTAACCAAAACAGAAAACATGACAAAAAACACAACATCTCAATCGAACCCCAAAGTCCATCATCTAGGTGACGTGGAGAAAAAAAATATAGTAAACATGGGCATAAGCTTACTTTTTATCCAACTTATACAGAATGCCTAATTCAAAAAGAAACATTTGAATGAAGAATTAAGGCACCTTTTCTATGCTCATGAGAATAATGAACGCTTGAAGCGCATCCATCACATCCCTTTGAACAAGAATCTAACCTTCTGGGGGGAAAAAGCCAAAGTGAAACCATTCAACCTAGGAAATTATTTACCATCATAGATACTCAATGCCTTCACTTGTTTGGTCAAGGCGTCCAACCATTTACCCACATCTAAAATAGCACAAAAGTCCATTCCCTCCAAAATAAGCCTCCTAACCTTGGTTTATGTGCATTCTATACAAGGGTTTCCACTCTAAAGTGAACTCTACGCCCATCAACTATCAAATACCCAATATTATTGCATCTCCAACAAGCATTGGACATCTTATAAAAAACATTTCTTGCAAACCTCCTTCACTAATATGCAGCATTCTCAATTTTTATGACATCTTATAACTCCTTGAAAATCACAAGTTTCCTAGTTCTGATTTTTTCTGTACCATAACCGCAGCGTCCACCTGCAACCCCCCGCCTATAAGAGAAAGATTGTATAACTAATAAATGTTCTCTAATAATCTAGCCATCTTCATTTCAATCTTGCCAAAGAATTTTTATTCCAGATTTTAACTTCTTGTTTTTAACTCATCAACTTCTTAAAAAGGCAAAAACCTAGAGTGCCTTCAACGTTGTAGTTATCGCACCATTCCTTCCCTTGGTGTTAAAGTCAAGAAACCATTCAAGTAGGGGCAAAAATAGCTTGGAACAAGATTAAACTTCAAACATGGACAGCCTTTTATTGCAATTAGTGGTAAACAATGGTTGTACAAAAGATAGCGTAGAAACAACAAAGAGAAAAATGAGATAATAGTATTAAAGGAGAGACTATGAAAATCTGATATTTTAGCAATAAAATTTGAAAGAGCAAATTGCAAGAATTTTACTAGAAAACTAAAAGAAAATAGGGGGTATAAAGAATTAAAGGGGCACATATGCTATATCATATGTGATATTTGAAAGCATGTTTCAGTATGCCCAAAACATTAATTTTTAAGAACTTGAGGGGCATGTGCCTCTCACGGTCTCAACGTGGCTCTGCCACTGCGGCTTCACCTATTTCTCAAATCCTTCCGCCTTGGCCAAAGTTTAAGATTCCAAACTCCTTGTTATCCCCAAACTTTTACATACTAAGCTCATGTGGTGTCGTGCCCAACAATTTGTCCTAGAATCACTCCGAGTCTTACAACCTTCTGTACATTACTATATCCTGGAAACTGGTCAACCCCCTAAAATCTACCCCCTTTTTCAACATAAAATTATCCTGTAGAAAAACTACTACAGTTTTAATACTTTAAACTGTACTTTAAACTAGTACAGTTTTAAACATGCAAAGTACAACTTTTTTATAAGAAATTTATTGTAAGAAAATATACAACCTAATTTGATAGAGGATCTTGGTTAACAAACAAGTAACAACACAATCACAAATTAATAAAACTGATTTTTATGCTTTGTTTGTTTTTTTCCCCTAAAGTTTGTATTAGAAGATAATGGTTTCAAATGATTTTGATAATATTACCAAACCAAACCAAGCCTTCATCCCAATCAATCAGGGTCGGCTAAATGAATCCTTTTACGTCATTCTACTCTGTTAAAGGCTATATGTTCAATTAGCTTCGTTAGGTTCATATTTTTTTTCTTAATACGACATCCAATATCAATTTAGGTCTACCCCTCCCCTTAGTGTTTTCATTACTCGTGATCTAGTGCTTTTCCTTACTACTGCATCAACTGGTCTACGTTGTATGTATCTAAATCACCTTAATTTATTTTCTTTCAACTTGTCCTCAATTAGTATTACCCCTACCATTCCATGAATTTTTTCATTTCTAATTTTATCTTTTCGAATCTTATTATACATCCACCTTAACTTCACATTTCAGCAACATTCATCTTATTTATGTGATCTTTTTTAGCAACTCAACATTATGTCCCATATAAAATTGCTAGTAATCAAAAGATGACTTAATCATTTTATAAAAGACGGCATCATTTTATAATAACTTAAGCCCTAACTAGTAACCAACTTAAAAGTTAAATTTTTGCCTTTTTAATGTTTTTAGCTAAAAAGCTAAAATTAAGTTGAAAAGAACATTTGACGATATGTAAACAATAATAACACAATTTATAGCTTTAATGAAAATTAGATAAGCCGACATAATAACTCTGCATGCTCACACATCTGTTATATAGATACACACACAGAGAGATAGAGAGGGACTTGGGCCGTTTCAGTGGGATTGAGAAAATTGATAACCTTATCAATAGAAAAATTATAACCAATTAATCGTATTTATGACAAGAATTACAATAATTGCAGTAATACTAACAAATGATCACACATCTTAAAGGGCGAACGAAATTTACAATTTATCCACATACATGCATATGTTTATCC
>JAULJZ010098092.1:0-12005 GCA_032270985.1 Heliamphora pulchella | reverse complement strand
ATAAACTTATTTTTATATAAACATATAATAATAAACTTATAAACTTATTTTTATATAAACTTATAATAAACTTATTTTTACAATATAATAAACTTATATAATATAATAATTTTGAAAAAAAAAAAACCAAAAAAATGGGCCGGGCCTGTTAGGCCTGCCCAAGGCCCACCCAAAAGCCCGGACCCTAGGCCCAGCCCAGGCCCGAGGCCCGAGCTCGTAGCCCAAGCCCGAGCCCGTAGCACGTAGGGCCTGAGTAGACCCGCCGGCCAAAAAGCCCAGCCTGGCCCGGCCCGAAAATTTGGCGAGAGCCCGTCGGGTCGGGCCGGGCCCAAATTACACCCCTAGTGAGGTCTTGGCGCGATGGGAATATTGTAATTGTACCTCCATGTATGACTGGTGACGAGCATGTAGTCCTATGGAATGTGTAGTACGGGGTATGAGAATTGGCGATGTTCGTATATGTGCAAATGAGGTCAGAGAGTGCGGTAGATGACCTAGGTATTATGATCAGAGTTGACGATAGCTGTGTGGCAATGAACTGGGTGACCTCAAGGTGAGACTTATAGGATACTATAAAGGCCAAGTGTTGATAGATACTGGGAGTACACTGAAGTTGGGTCATGGTTTCTAATGGTTTTAGGAAGATGGGAGTCTCAATGGAATAGTGTTCGTGTTGTGATCCATGAGCGTGTGCCTTAGGAAATGGATACTGCCGTAATCGGGTGATTGGAGGGCTGAGTTCCTTGTGGGTTTTCTAGGTGGAGTCTGTTTACTTTAATGTGTGAATATAAATGTGTAGGGTAGCTTTCCTTTAGAGATTGGGTTGGTAGACCAAGAATGTTTATCCTTGTTGATGAGGAAGTTCATGTCGAAGCATAGAATCCTTTTCTGCACTGATTAATCGAGCATCGTTAGCCGTAGTGTGCAGCTTGTTCTGGTTGTGTGGGTATGATTGCATTTTTTTTAGTTCTTGGTAGAGTGGGAATAATGTTGAAACCTTGCGGCTGGAATATTCGCATGATGGGTCTGATAAGCTCTTGTGAGTCTAGAATTATGTTCTGTTAGGAGCTTTGGATTTCTCAAAATTCCTAATGCGCAAAGAGTAGGTCGACCATTTGATGGGAAGGCGCGAATGTAGGTGATAGTGTGGATGAGTGGAGTAATATAATTGTGGGAGACCAATAATTAAACGGTTTGAAGCGTTGTAGATTCGAGAAACCAATGGGTATGTGTATGGGCGTCATGAAGGAGGATGTGATTCAGTTTGTGTAAGTAAATGTCTACCTATGAGATGTTTGACTCATGCGATATGCTCTATCTTAGTGGCTCACGGAGTTTAGGCAGCTGTGTTAGTTTCGATGGTTGAAGGGCTAGAGTGATGTAGTGTAAGTAGTAATATGGCTTTAGTTGTGATCGTTAGCTGGCCGTAAAGGCATGGGCAAAGTTTTGGGAGTAATGCGTGGAACCCATGTGAACAATATTCGAGTTCGGGAAACATGTGTTTGAGTTGGAGGAGTAGCTCTCGGTTTACATTAGAATATAGCTGTGATTCGAGGAAGTTGGGAGAATCTTAGTGGTGGTAAGACCTGCGATGCATAATGCTATGGTTGAGAATATTTATTCTTCGGGAAGGTGTATGTGAGTAAGATGATGGTCATAGAGGGATCGTCGGTGGCTAGTGCAGGAATGGTTGACTTTAGCCCTGATGTTAAATTTTGTCGTGTAGTGACCTGACTTGTTTTGATTTAAAGTGTTTAAATGTTGATTTTGGATAAGAATTGACGTCAGGATGAACGATGATTAATAGATAATTCTAATATTTGTGAAATATTGGTAATCGAAAGTTAAATCTGATGTTAGTATGATACTTTTGGAAACGGAGGCATGTTAACACCCTTGAGTCATGTCATTTCAAAAGAACGATCAGGATCGTGGACTAAGAAAGAGACTATGCGGTCTGAGCGACTAGCGAAGTGTGAGAACAAATATTAAGATTAAAGAAAGATTTGGTGTGACTTGAGATGAATTTCAGGAACAAAATTCCCAAAAGGGGGAAAAGTTGTTGAGACCCGGTACATGTTTATTTTATTTTTTCATATTTTCAGTAAGAGAAGAGACCAAAATAAATTTGGGCATAACGGCTATAAAATTTTTATTCGTTAAAGGTTGAATTAGTAATATGTGAAAGTGAAATTGAGATACATGGTGATAGATGGTGTTGTTATTGTTTTGTTAATGGATAATTCAAAATATTTAAATGTGACCAAAGTTGGAGGTTTGAGTTGAATTTTAAGAAAATTCGTAGAATTCTGCTTCAAGGGTCACAGCTCAAGCAGTGGAGGTCCGCTCGAGCAGACTATTGAAAAACTTTTAAAAGATTCTTGAACCTTGGAGAGAGCGTGGGGATATATATATATAGCCACGTGAAAAAGAGAGATTAATCTATTTCTCTTCTTCTTCGTCTTCTTCTTCCACTCTTTGAGAGAGAGAGTGAGAGAAACCCAAAAACCCTCACCCTCCATCACTCAGATTGAAGAACTGAAGCTAGAACGAGAGCAACTAAGGATGAAAATCAAACTTTGGAGCAAGAAGGTGGAGGATGGAGCATCAAGAAGCCAAAATCTCTCAACATCAAAACCCTAGAAGGAAGAACTAGGAGGAATATCAAGCTTTTGAACAAATTCGAGGTAGGATTTAGATTTTCTCATATGTTTAGTTTGATTTGGGTTGATATTTTTCTTACACGAGTTAAAAATATAGTTAATTTCATGTGGAAGTTGAAAGCATGGTAGGCGTGTGTGAGTTAAGTTGGGGTTTATGAAAATGGATTTCTTGGAGAAGTGATTTAACCAAGGCTTTGCAAAATTGTTGTTAAAAGAGGGTTGTGTGACTTGGAACTTAATGTTTTATGTTGGAATTTGGGATTTGAAGCTTAATTTGTGAGTGTTTGAGAGATTTGAGGTTAGAAACACAAAATAGGGGAACTCGTTGCATGATAGGATAACTCGTTGTGTGATATCTAAAACTTCTCCTAGTGTGCACTCCTATCTACCCCCCTTAAAATAGGATTACTCGTTGCATGAATCTCTGATTCTTCAATCTCGATGCTCTTACTCGTCTTTTGCATGTAGACTCCTTACTATTCCCGAACTTGGGATCGTCCTCACGCGACTCACTATAGGACTTAAACGTAGCAGATTTTAGTTCTTATAATGTATAAATGATAATAATAATTAATACAACACCTCCAACAGAGCTCCAACGCGACAAAATGCATGGTTTCCCATAACCCAAGGCCTAAAGGTTACTAAAGCTAAGCTCTGATACCAACTGTGACGCCCCGTCCTCCGGGTACGTCGGGACATACATAAATATAAATAAAGGGATATTCTAGCCATTCATTCATATTTACATACATTAGTTATTACATCATAAATGAGTTCTGAACCATTAAAAATACATAACTATTACAATTTTACCAAGAAATTTTAAAATTTCACTAAGCACAGGAAAAACTGAATATAAGAACAAAAGAAGAGGTCTCGACTCCTCAGAATGCATCAGCGGGATCCACGTGCTCTGGGAACTCACCCTGTTCTTCAAACTCTTCTTCATCCTCTGGGATGCCTTCCTCTAAGAACTCCTCCTTACCTATGGCATGAATGCCATGAGCCAAGGCCCAGAAGCAAAAACACTCTAACCTTCTAACTAATATCACGGCACAAAATTCACCACAACACATACCATATAATACCCAATCCAGTTTATAATCAATGAGATAGAAACATTTATGACAAGATAGTAGACAAGTCAATAAACATATGCACATGAGATGTCGTGTATGAAATGCAGATGCCTATCCCAACATGCACCTAGATTATAAAAGAGATTCCACGCCAAGAATCACCAGAGTAGACTTGATGGGACTCTGATCACCAAACCTATTCTCTCCTCGTTGTGAATAGTAACCACTTCACCGGGCATCATGCCACAGCTATTTTACTCAATGGCAATGGCGTGAGGTGGCCAATAACATCCTTATTCCAAATCCTGGCCAACATTACATGCACACAAAACCCACCTTAAGAACAAGAATGCTCGTTTGGCATCAACCCAAAGTCTAAATCATCAAACCAGAATGCTAGCGATGAACCCATGGTGCCCAACAATATCCATAAACCATTTCAAACACCGGGACGCACCCAGGGTGTTCAAGCCACAATCATTTTAAACACCGTGGACACACCCAGGGTGTATAAACCAAAACATTTTCAAAAATTGCAACTAGCAATGCCCTAGACTTAGAATCAAGAACGACGATCTCAACACAGCCCATCCCAACAATGGTTTGCATAGATGGACTCCAACATGTCATGATGCAAATAACAATGCTCATGATGTGTACCATTGATCTCAAGTGCAACAATTTATAGCATGGCATTAACATGGCAAGATTCATAGTATAACGCACAAAGCATAAGGTACAAATATGTGAAGCACATGCTACAATTCTCAAGATGTTATTCAAATATGATAGCATAGGTTCTAAATCATCATACATTCACTTAGAAATATTAATCGACTAAATCAAATCAATCATCATACAAAAACTCGGGTCTCATAGAGAAGGGTACTCAAACATACTCTTAATAAATTTTATGGCCAAAAGTCAAGTATTAAATTAAAAGGGCCAACATGATTTTGGGGTATCTAGACATGGAATCAAGATATGATTTTTATACACCATTTGGATAAAAATATTTTTTACAACTCTCATGTTTAACACCAAGGCAAAAACCTAAGGCAAACGGGTGAACAAAACATCCTAAACAAAAACGGTTCAGCAATTTTTCTTAAGATTTTACCAAAAATATGCTTCTGTTGGTCTCGATTTTGGGATATCATATCAAGTCCAAATGAATTTTTTTAGTATGTTCTAGTTCAACAAGTTCCCTACAAGTTTCATGTTTAGAGCTAAGGGTAGTTGTTTGAAACAAGTTAGACGTTTTGGCAATTTTAAAAAGTAGGTTCTGTCAGCCGCAAAAACTCAGCAGAGCCAGTTTTGGACAGAGGGTTTGAAATGGTTTTGAGGTATCATCCCGAGGCTTTAAAGTCTTATTTGTGGGAAACAAGTACTTCAATATTTTAGCTACAATATTTATGTAGACCACTTTTGGAATAGGTCATTAAAAATAGGGGTTTTGAGCTATATCAAAATATGTAACGGAATGTTCCTTGGGGGCCGAAACTCATTAGAGAGTTTCAAAGGGGTTTTGACCTATCAAGACTCAATTTTTTATTCTTCTTTTTTGATTGGTACAAATATATACATGTTATCTACAACTTTCATGTTTTGACCGAAGTTCGGATCTCATTTTAAAATAGCGTTTCCAAGTCGGTAGTGTTGACTAGTCGAAAAATGACACACTTTGGTAAAATTGCAGTTTCTTGAGTTCTAATTATGAAAATGAGTTGAAACCAACTTTGGATGAAAGATAACACAACAAGATAAATCTGGACATCAAGAACATGCTTAGATCAATTTTTTACATTGATTTATGGTGTTTCAAATCTCAGGACAGAAATATCAAAGTTCTCAATAACTAAGCCTCTTAGGGTTCAAGTCTTCTACTTATGTCATGTCAAGTTTTTATTCCATTTCTTTGCATGCTTTTGTTTTAGACTTTAATATCAAGGCTCCAGAACACTTAGAGGTCATCAAAATCAAATATAACAATACACAACAATATCTCATATCATTCATAAACATAACAGTCCCTAATTTTTAACTACGACGCCTTTTTGTTTTGATTTCGGTTCTTGGAGTGTTTACACGGATGTGTTGGAAGATTTTTTGAGGGAGATTAGACATAAGGTTTAGAGGTATTACTTACTTGTTTTGAGAGATCAAAGAAGGGTGGAGGGTTGATTTGGACTTACCTTTCGAAAATCTCCTCGGTTTCTTCCTTTTCCTTCCTTTTTCTTCCTCAAACTCACCTTAACTCTCAAGATCAAAGTGTTTCTGGTTCCTCCCCCTCTCTTGGCCAAAAATAACATATGGAGAAGAGGGTGTTTGGCTCTCTTTATATAGGCAAGGCTAGGGGACATGTGGGAGAAAAAAAGGACCAAAAAAGGTCCTTTTCTTCATTTTCATAAATGTGACTTGATTTTGATTTGAGTTGATTTAATTTTTTATGCAATAAATTCAGATATGGGGAAGCTACATGTATCTAGGGTTCAGTTTTGGGTACTAAAATTTGATCCCCCATCAATCAAGGGGTTTTCTCGATTTTTGTGCCCCTATTGTGCAAGAAAATGCATTAAAAATTAATTTGATGTATCTTTTTGTTTCTTTATCTACTAAGACTTATTATTTTAATATTTTTATGAGAAATATAGTATATTCATGTATTATCATAGTTTTTACAGTAATTGATTAAATAGATATAGTTTTTTAAGTCAAATTAAGCTATTTTGACAATATATAATTTTTTGACTTATTTTGTTGTGTATGTACTTCAATAATCATTTATTTGTTTTCGTTGACCTATAAAACTATATTATTATGTATATTACTTTTTAAACAACTATTGGATCACCATAATGCTTAATTTAATACCTTTCTCATTATTTTAAGCTAAAAAGAAAGCAAAAAATCACTTTTTGGCACACTTCCCAAGGTAGTCGGCCACTGAGGGGTTTTTTGTCATTTTTTATATTATTTTGTCTTTTACTACTTAATTGTACTTAAGTCCTTGATTTAGGATATCCATATGTCAAAATTTGAGTTTTTTTAAGACTTTTTGTTGTACTATGGGCAAAACGGTCATTTTATCCTATTTATGAGGATCTTTAATTTTTAATTCATTATTTCATGATATTTACTTCATTTAGAATGTTATGAGACTCTCTGGGTGCTAAGATTTTATTGTCTGTGTTTTAGACCTTTTTAGGATTTTCGGGCCGAACTTAGGGTTTTCGGTTCGAGTTAGGGTTTTGAACCTCCTCTGTGTTCTACAGTCTCGTAAACTATCCATCACTAACACTTAGGGTTTGGGCTGGGTCTTTACACGAATCATTATCAACCGGGTTGTTACAACTAGGGTCTGTACCGGGTTATTACAGAAAACGACAAAAAATAGGTTTTTAAACCAAAACCCCATTTGAACATAAAACAGTCTTTCATGCATTTTTAACCGATAGAAACACACATGATTACGCATACCACCCTTATAAGACATGAGAGTCTTGGATCCTACCTCAGTGAGTTAAAAACTCTACGCCTCGAACCACGTGCAAAATCGAGCTTCGCCAAAATGAAATTCTATCCGGATGTATGCGTAGCCCACCATGCCAATAATAAGGATCAGCAATTGAATCGTCGAAAATCGAGCCTTGGGCCCCCGAGAAGTTTGAGAGAATGCAAAGAAAAAAAGAAAGAAACTTAGCTGAGAAGTTTTGAAAATATGTAACGCCAAATATTTATAGACCACAAAAAAAATTTTATTTTTTTGAATTTTTGAAATTTGCACCGCAACGTCCAACAGCCCCGAAAACCAACCCTGCATGCATATCTAGCCCCGATCATGCATCAAAAGCATATAAACATGCTGTAACGAAAATACTAAACGCGCGTTGAAAAACGTCGAAAAAGGAAAACGGGTCAGGGTCTCACAACTCTACCTCTTTAAAGGAATTTCATCCAGAAATTCTACACATGGTCAAAAGAAAATAAACCATTAATCGCAATCGACACAGGTATACGAGATGGTCAACCAAACTATTCCTAGGATATAGTCAAACAAAGTCAGGCATCCTAAACAATGGCCAACTATCTCAAGGACATGGGATCTGCAACTCCTCCAACCTCACATCCTTACCAACCACTGCCTCAACACAGAACACCACTCACGGAGTCCATCGCCAACTCCCAAGAAAATGCAAGGAAGAAACAGGTCTATAACCTGCATACTCAGAAAGTACCTCTGCTCGCTGGAGGCATAGTTGCACCATCAGACACCACCAGTGCCCAAGAAAAATTGGGACCTGCAAGAGCATACACTCTGCTATGCATCAGCCCGGTCCGTTGACCATAACCCGGCACTGTCGGTTGCCACACCTACTGAACTAAAGCACCCGCACTTGCAATCCAAGAAGTCTGTACTGCTGGATGCTGTTGTCGGTCCTGCAAAAAAGAACCTACTGGTGTGTCTTCCCTACTCGGCGCACTCTCTCTCTCTCTCTGAGGGCAGGCCCTAGGGATATGTCCTGTCTGACCACATCTACAGAAAATTGACAGTTCCCTCCCCTGTGACTGATCCGGTACAAAACTCGAAGATTGCCTCAATTGTGGATCCCGATACTGCCTCAGCTGCGGATAATCTGGCACACGATGCCCCAGCTGTCTACGCCGATAACATCTAACCTCTCTCTGCTCTAACCTCTCCGATAAGGCCATCAATGGTGCTGGTACTAAAAACTACTGTGGTTCAGATGGGTGAAAGCTAGGACCAGAGGACCTCTGCCTCTTGCTGGAACGCCCACCTGTCTGTGTCTCTGTCCCACCCTATAGTGTCCTGGCCTCCCTCAAAACTCGAATCCCAGTCATAGTATTCTCAACCCTCGTTGCTGCCTCCACCAGCTCTGTGAACACACGAAGTCCCATTGCTACCACATGCTCCATGATCGCCGGCCTCAAGCCCCGCTCAAACCTCATCGAACGCAGCTCATCTATGCTTACCAACTCCGGTGCAAACTGGGGCAAGCTTGTAAACCTGGCTTCATACTGCATAACATCCATAGCCCCCTGGGTGAGAGTATAGAACTCCTCCCTGTACAAATCCCTCTTCGAAGCTGGGAAATATTTCGCCAGAAAAACCCCCGTAAAGGCTACCCATGTGACCCCTACTATGTGTCTGGCATACCTCCACCATTGGTGAGCATTACCTCTCAACTGAAAGGTTGCAAAAGAAACCCATAACTCATCCTCAACTATCTGCAGTGTGTCAAGGATCCGGGTTACCAACTCCAACCACTATGTCACCACAATAGGATTAGGATCTCCAGCAAAGGTAGGTGGATCCATGCGCCTGAACTCCCGCATCGCCACTGTAGCCCTCGACTCAAACACTCCCTCTCTCCCTCTAACGGTCTCACTTTAGTTGTCTCAACGAGCTGCTGAATAGAACCAACCAGTACATGCAGCAACTCAGTCGCGTCCATCAGTCCTTGAGGAGTATTTGCATCCCCAGCATCAGGGATAGGCACATTCCCTTGGCCAAAACCACGGCCACAGCCTCGACCATGGCCTCGCCCTCTTCTCGCGAACATCGCGTCTATATGAAAAAGACAGAACATAAGACGCAGCACATCGCATGAACATAAACATTAAGCACATAAGCATGCTAACACGTAGTCACATAGGTTCATGCTAAATCTACCCCACATACCGAGGAGAACCGACAAGAATGACACGTCAATCTGGACAACCTACTTAGATTCCCTGCTAGAAATCATGTCAGCTAAACGCGTTTCTAACTTAGCTCCTAAGTTTGTTAATCCAAATGCCCAAAGGCGGACTAATCAATCCCAAAGTTCAACCCCCATGCTCACATATACACAACATTCTCATACTTAACATGTTAACACGTTCATGTTATCAAAGCATTTAAACACATGCAATCAAGCACACGCAATCAATCTCACACGGTGATGCACCCTCTTAGGTATTCGTACCAAAAGCTTTGATACCAAGTTGTCACGCCCCAAACTCCGAGCCACGTGAAACACTCACAAGCAACCAAACATAACACCGAACCCGAGAATATACTCTTAATATAAAACATACATGCATTGTATATAACCACCAAAAGGCTTACATTACACGGTTCTAACACCGAAAAAATATGTAAACATACATGATACAAAAGAACAAAAAGGAAGACTACAGATCTTTTACCTCTCCAGCAACCCCGAATCAACCTGCGTAGCCGGTACCTGAAAAATATTTCAAATCTCATACCGTGAGCCAAAGCTCAGCAAAAACTAGATAGATCATGAAATATAAGCTAAACATGCTAGAAAAATGAGATGCAGTTTTCGACTCTCTTTCAACCCTTTAAAATTATTTTCACATGCAAATGGGAAAGCGAAGATAAAAACTATTTTAGACTCACCAGAGCCTTGAAAACGGTTTGAAAATTATTTTTAGATCGCGATTCACACGAAGCTTAAAAATAATTTAAAATAGGTTTTATCTGTCCCACAATGCATTCCATGCAATCCATGAATCTTCTCAGACTTTCACTGAAGGACCGCAGCCTCATCTAATGCTACCCAGATGCATATAACTGGCCCTCATATGCCGCGACAACAGTCCTAACACTGAGATAAATATCCATATTCAAACACACATTCCCGGGATAAAATTGTATACTACGGGGTAAAACCGTAGACCACGGGGTAAAACTGTACACCACGGGATAAAATCGTATACCACGGGATAAAATCGCATACTGCAGAATAACACTGAATACTACGGGATAACACCGAATCAACAGGATAACACTGTATACTACGGGATAACACCAAATCAACAGGATAACACTGAACACTTATGCAACTGCTTCAAGATCACATAGGATCACGTATCCATCTTATCATATGCATGAATATCAGAATTCTATAAGCATAAAAGAAAGTATAACCACAACGTTCCACATAACTATGCCACATAACCCGACAAGACATCACATGCCACACACCTATCATCCGTTTACCCGAACGACCCGTCCACATACCGGGACCGTCCACACACCGGGACAACCGACGATACGAAAAACCAACATCTAACCCGAAGGCCAACACTTGAACCTCCCACAAAACGGTTCTCACCAGAACCTCACCTTTAATTAAACGAACAGCAGACCCACACGTCCCACACTTACTTGTTAGCAGGTCAAGGTGGAGCATCAATGACCGGTAAGATTGTTTCAGCCTTTGTCGATATCAGAGTGGAAGTGGGAGAATCTCACGATGGATTTTGTAACAGGACTTCCTAGATCACCCAAGGGACACGATGCTGTTTGGGTTATAGTTGATAGACTGACAAAGTCTTCACACATTCTTTCCATTCATGTGAAGGACTCGGTAGACAGTTTGAGTAGGTTATATATCCAGGAGATAGTCCGTTTACACGGAGTACCAGTGACCATTTTTTTCGATCGAGACCCGCAATTTACATCGCGCTTTTGGCAGAGTCTTCAAACGACTTTGGAGACGAGCTTGACGTTCAGTACTGCTTTTCAACCCCAGACGGATGGTCAATCTGAGAGGACCATACAGATTTTAGAGGACATGCTGAGAGCCTGTGTACTTGATTTTCGGGGTTTGTGGGAAGATCATTTACCTTTGGCAGAGTTTGCATATAACAGCAGTTATCAGTCTAGCATCGGGATGGCACTGTATGAGGCTTTGTATGGTAGACCGTGTAGATCACCAGTATGTTGGACAGATGTAGGGGAAACTATAGTTTTGCGACCCGACTTAGTACGGGAGATGACAGAGAAGGTTGTTGTGATTCGCCAACGCCTGGCAACTGCTCAGAGTCGCCAGAAGAGTTATACTAATCAGAGGAAGAGACCGTTGGTGTTTACAGTGGGGGACCATGTGTTTCTAAAGATCTCGCCACGCAGAGGGTTGATGAGGTTTGACCGTAGTAGAAAGCAATCACAACATTTCATCAGACCATTTGAGATCCTCGATAGGATTGGAAAGGTAGCATACCATTTGGCCTTACCACCTCAGCTGGCATCTGTGCACAATGTATTTCATATTTCCATGCTACGAAAGTATGAGCCTGACCCGTCACACGTACTGGATTGGGCTGAGTTGCAGGTTCTTGAGGATGTTACGTATGAGGAACGTTCAGTGAAGATTCTGGATACAAAGGAGCAAGTGCTACGGGGGAGAACTATCACATATGTCAAGGTCCTTTGGCTTCATCA
>JAULJZ010098081.1:0-12006 GCA_032270985.1 Heliamphora pulchella | reverse complement strand
TGGCCAATTCAATTGTAATTGATCCAGCTATTGAAATCTGAATTTCAATGGCCAATGAAATTCACAGATTCCAACAAAATTTACTTAATGGAGATCCAATGGCCGATAGACAATTTTTTCCAAAATATGTTCTTTCTTACCAAGTGAGATAAATACATTCCTACTACAACAGTTTTACTTTACCTCTTTTTAATATACAAAATAATAACAGAGCTCATTATTATCAAAATGCATTAGACATATTTTTAAAATAAATTGTTAGAATTTACTTAAATGAAGATCCAATGGTTGATAAACAATCATTTTTATAATATGTTCTCTCTCATAAAGGGAGATAACTGCATTCCTGTCACAACGCTTTTACTCTACCTCTTTTTAATATAAAACGGCTCTCTTTCTAAAATTTATTTTTCTACATAATAAGGGAACTAATTATTTTCAAGATGTATTAAACATATTTTCAAATTAAATAGTTATGATTTACTTAAATTGAGATCCAATGATTGATTGACAATTTTTTTTCAAAATATATTTGCTCTCATCAAGTGAGATAATTACATTCCTATTATAACAATTTTACTATCTCTTTTTGATATAAAACAACTCTCTTTATAACATTCATTTTTCTCTCTCTCTCTTAATGCATCTATTGAAACTGCCATCACATTTGCATTCAACATCTCAACTATATTCATAGACGTCAAAAACTCTCTCCCTCGCTCTCGCTCTCACTCTTTCTTTCACTCTCCCAAAGATGTAGCTATTTTGGTTGATTTGATTAGATTTTAATTTTGAGGCACTCGATAAACTTTATTTGTTGTAGCATATAAAATTTATTTTTATTTTCTCTTTTTTTCTATTTTAGGGTTCGTTGACGGTGAACCATTTAATGTTTTTTTTTATCGAATACTTTGATTTTATTTTTGTACACGCAATCAATTTTATTGAATGATTTGATGTATTGGATTTTCCTATTTATTCTTAAATTTTTTTCTATTCCATTGTTATTTTCTCTTCTTTCTCACCAACAACAAACCAAGCCTCGGGCCCTCAAAGCTAGAGAGAAAGAGGAGAAAAATGAAAACTTAGCTCTTAAGAAAGTCTTTTCAAACACTCCATACCGAGGAGAACCAACAAGAAGGACTTGTCACTCTGGACAACCTACTCAGATTCCTAGTTAAAAATCACGTCCATCGTAAATTAAGCGGTTCGTTATGGTGCTCCGTATAGAACTTGTCATTATCTAGCGAGTTTTAGTGGTTAGATGGTTACTCAATTAGATATTGAATATAAAATAAAAATTATTAATGGTACATGTATTTATTTTTTAGAGTTAAATTATATTAAAATGCCTTTAAATACCGACAATAACTAATATATGTATATGATTTGACCGAGAAACTTTACTAACTTTCACGTGCGCGATTTGACCAAGAAAACTATTAAAAAAGATTTTATTTTTCTCTCCCTCACTCACTTGATAGAGTGGATTGATTTTAATAATTATTTTTATTAAAAAGTAAGTGGCATTTAAATTTAATTTTTTTAAAAATAAAACAAATATAAAATTTTCATATACTTAATAATATTTAATCAATTTATTTTTTCATATATAATCTATATATTGAAAATACAAAAATAAACAAAAAATTATCAAAATCGATCTACTTTGAATTAAAATTAATTTAATAAAATTAATTCAATCTATTACTAAACTAAAGAGGAATCGAACTCATTAGACAAAAAAATTATATCTTTGCGTTTAAAATTCTTCAAAACTCAATATTGTGTGAGCGCATAAAAATAATTTGAATAATTTATTTCATAAATAATTTTAAAAAAATTAATTTATATTAAAATTTAATTTAATTAAATATCAATAATTTCAAATGAACGATTATTTAAAATAAAATATTTAAGTTTTTTAACCATTATTTATATAAAATAAAATATGATTTATTAATGGATAGGAATTTTGGGAATTCAAATATAATCATGATTTTTGTACCCATCCAACCTCGTAACTTGTCCCAGGCTTGTCCTTCCATACGCGAATAACTGGGTAGTTGTTTTATATTATTTTCTTTTGTTTTTTAGTAAATTTTTTTTATGTTAGTTTAAATGGTAATTTTTGAAAAAAAATTTCGTTGTAAAAAATTAAAAAATAAAAAAATTTGACCAAAAAATAAAAAATTCAGATAAAACGAAAAAGTAAAAAAATTAACTCAAAAAATAAAAAAATTCAAAAAAAACAAGAAAACCACTAAAAAGTTAAACCAAATAGAACCTTAATTTGGATGTTACGCCCCCTTTGGAATAAATTTTTAGTTCTTTAAGTTTCTTTTCATTCTTTCAAGTTTTTTTTAGCTATTCCTTTTATATTTACAACGAGTTTTGAAAGAAAAAATTTTAAAATTTAATTAATGAATAATTTTTTTAAAAAAATAAATAACATAAAATTTAACATGTTAGTTTATTTTATTTTATTCTAATTTTAATTTTAAATATTTTATTAAAAATAATTTACCTTATCGTTTCATTTTATTTCTATGGAAGAAATAAAAAGATTTAGGTCCCGTTTGGTTCCGTTTTCGAAACTCAGTTTTCGGAAAATTTTAGTTCAAAACTTTTGAAAAATTCGTTTGGTAGCAATTTCAAAAAAAAAATTCAAAAAAAAAGAAAAAACTGAGTTACAAAATTGAAATTTTTTGAAAACAGCGAAAAGCTGTTTTCACTTTTTTTTACTCAAAATTTTTCGTTCGTTCAACAGATCTTGACGTCGTCGTCATCGTCGATCAACGTCATTGTCGTCTTCGCCGTCATCTTAGGCGGTCGTCGAGCGTCGTTGTTCCACACAGGCAATCGTCGAGCGTCGTTGTCGGCGTGAGCTCATTGTTCAAGATCGTCGAGCGTCGTCGTTCCACACAGGCAGTCGTCGAGCGTTGTTGTCGGCGTGAGCTCGTCGTTCAAGATCATCGAGCGTCGTCGTTCCACACAGCCAGTCGTTCAAGATCATCGAGCGTCGTCGTTCCACACAGCCAGTCGGCGTGAGCTCGTCGTTCAAGATCATCGAGCGTCGTCGTTCCACACAGCCAGTCGTCGAGCGTTGTTGTCGGCGTGAGCTCGTCGTTCAAGATCATCGAGCGTCGTCGTTTCACATAGGCGGTCGTCGAGCGTCGTCGTTCCCACACAGGCGGTCATCGGCGTGAGCTCGTCCTCTCAGATCGTCGAGCATCGTCATCATCCCCTAATCCCTCTCAGTCGTCATCGGCGGCGACGTCGGTGGCGTCTGCTGTTGCTGTCGCCGTCGTCTGCTGTCGCCGTCGGTGGCGTCAGAACACTGGTTTGGGGTTAAGGTTAGGATTAGAATTAGGGTTTGAATTTGGGTTTGAGTTTCTAAAAGTAGTACACCAATGCAATTTTTTTTTTCAAAATACTAGAAAATAATTTTTAAATTTATTTTTTAAAAATAATTTTTAAATTACAATTTTAGAAAACGCAACCAAGCGGACCTTTAATAGTTTGATTGAATAACAAAAAATATATATATAGTAAAAACTAAAATATATAAATGAACCATTAATTCAAATAAAACTGTTACGTGATGACATTTTTGGATTGATTTTGCAAAGTTTCCGAAAGGATTTTCCACTCATTTTGTTGAAATGAGTAAAAAACTACAACATTCTAATAAAAATTTCTAAAGAAAATAAAAATAAACAAAAACAAAATAAAAAAATTATTATCCCATTAGTTAAACCAAGTACTGTAATTTATAAATCAAAATTACTGGTCAACTATTTTAAACTACTAATTCAAGGTAACAAATAAAAAATAAATGTGCAAGAATTGATTTAAAAAGTACAAATATTAAACTAAGCCCATGTTTGGTTTGCAAAAAAAGCTAGCTTTTTAAGTTCAGCTTTTATGCCATACTGTTTGTTTTTTTAAAAAGAAAAATACTAATCACCATCCATTGGGCGATGGATAATGAGTATATAATATATAAGTATTTGTACAAAATATATTGATATATGTAAAAGTGGTAAGTTCACCCTCTAAAAATATATTAATATTAGAAAAAATTTGTCTTTATTAAAAGACAAATTTTCTAATAAAATTTGTTTTTATTAAAAAAAATGGACGGTGGTTAACGTAATCCTTTTTTTAAAAGTCAACTTAATATTTTAAATTTTTTAATCAAAAAAAAAACTTATATATATTTTAAATATTTTAATTTTTTTGAATTAAAATTAATATAATACTTTCAAGTAAAAAAGTTGTCCCTGCTTTCAAAAATTTTAAAAATCTTATAAATATTTTAAATACTATAATTTTAAAATTTTAAAATATATTAAATATTTTAATAAAAAATAAAAAAATTATTATAAAAAATTATCCTAAACACCCAATATTTTCTGTTTTTATTTTTTTTTAAAAATAATTAAATATTTTAAAAATTCAAATTTCTTAAAGATACCAAACAAACTCTCTACAATAAAACCATGCACAAATAAAGAAATGTAAGTAAACTAACAAAAGAGAGGTATGTTAAAAGTAAAAAAAAAATATTACAAAATCAAAATATTTATATTTTCCTTTAAAAAAAAAGAGGAAAACATCGAATTGTCACATCCGTGGGTGCCCAAATCATTTGCATGTGTCACTTCCGAAATGACATATATACCCCTCTAATTAACGAAATTCTCGTCTCCAGCACCGAGTGTTTCATTTTCTCTAATCACACGATTGGGTGTACCAGTGTACTACAGTAACTTCCCTTTCTCTCTCTCTATATGTATATTTTTTTCTCTCTCTCTATATATCTCTCTTTCTCTCTCTATATCTATTTGTTCACCGATTCAAACAGTTAGCGAGACTCACGCAGCATGACTTGAAGATTTGTTCACTGATCGTTTGTTCTGATCTTGAAGTGAAGCACTGGAATTCCATGCTTGTGAACGGAGCGAGCAACAGAGAGAGAGAGAGAGAGAGAGAGAGAGAGAGAGAGTGAGTGAGTGAGAAATCGTGTGAATCGAGAAAATAAACAAAAAGAACGAAGAAAAAATCTTCGAAACCCTAGAAATTCGGTGTGTGGTGTCATCGAAGGTGATGGCATCTACGTCGTTACCTGCGAATCCGGATCTGCCACGACAGTCGTCTATACATTCCCTCGCAGTCGCCAACCTGCAGAGCGATCAGAGCAAGGGCTTTGGCTCCATGAACGTGGACGAGCTCCTCAAGAACATCTACGGAGACGCCGAGGCGTTTCCGGCTTCCGCCGCTGAAAACGGCAGCGGCGGTGGAGTTTCGCTGTCGAGGCAAGGAAGCTTGACGCTGTCTAAGAATGTGGGGAACAAGACGGTAGATGAGGTTTGGAAGGAGATCGTGGCGGGGAGTGGAGGAGGGGATCGTGAGCCGGAGATGACTCTTGAGGATTTTCTGACGAAGGCCGGGGCTGTGAGGGAGGAGGATGTGAGAATTCCGGTAATGCCTCCGCCGGGGTTCGGTGCTGCGGATTCCATGATGAATGCTGCTCAGTTTCAGACTCCGCCGCCACATATGCAGGCGTCTCAGAATGGACCTGGGGGTTATGGTGTCCATTCGGTGGGGTTTGGGAACGGAATTGATGGAAGAATGGTTGCTGTTGGTGCCGGAGGGAGCGGTGGAGGAGTTGGGAGAGGGAAGAGGAGGTTCGTGGAGGAACCTCCCATGGATAAGGTGACCCAGCAGAAACAGAGGCGGATGATTAAAAACAGAGAGTCCGCGGCGAGGTCTAGGGAGCGAAAGCAGGTTGATTTTTTATTTATTTATGTTTTTTATGTTTTTTTTTTAAATTTGCTTCAAATTGAATTCATTTTGGGTAGTTAGGATTAGATTTTTGTGAATGCATTTTGAACATCTTTAAATTTGTAGGCTTACACTGTTGAGCTGGAATCGTTGGTGATGCAGTTGGAGGAGGAGAATGCAAGGCTTCTGAGAGAAGAGGTATTATTTTGAGTAAATTCATTTTTATTATGATGATTTTATATATAATAAAAATTCTTAAAAATTGGCCTTTTGGGAATGTGCAAACTTTTCATTTATTTATTGATATGGTTTTTAAACTGGGCCGAATAGTTTTGATAATCTGAAGTGTCTATATTGCAATTTATTGCAAGGCATTCTCCATCCCTGTATTTTGTGATTTTCGTCCACATAATTTTCAGCTCTTACCCTTTGATTCATTAACTAGAACATTGGCGCTTATAATTCTCAACCGCCGTATTTCGTGTTTTATGCATTGTATATAGACTTATTCTAAAGAAATTTATCTAATGGATTCTCTTGGAATATGTGGACTAAGGTTGCGCATCTATTCTTCTGAGCATGGAAGCTAAATTTCTAGGAATTTGTTTTCTTCTTTTAACCTTTCTTCTGCTTATCAAGCTCTTCAAAGACTCATTTCTTTGTGTTTTAAATCCTTTAAGATTATCTAAACCACAAAGTTTTTATTTGCAGGCTGAGCAGTCCGAGAGGAGGCTTAAGCAGGTATGTTTTGACATTCTATTGTTCAGTATTTGCCTTTTAAATCTTGGTGTTAGGAATTTCTTAATGTGCAACAACTTCAAAGAAGTGCCCTCCTTGTATATCCAATATAAATTTATACACAAATTTATACACAAATTTGATCCTTTAAGTATCAATGCATGGTGATTGGTGTGCAGTTATCAAAGGCTTTCGGTTCCTAAATGTGGAAAATTGACATTAGGCTTTCTAGATGGAAAGAGTTTGGAATTGATTAGAGTTGGAAATTTAAGGAAAAAATTTATAGGATTTCTAACCTGGAAAGGACGAAGGTGTTTTGAAGTTCTGATGGATATTTGTAAGGTTTTGGTATATAAAAGTATGCTTTTAGATTAAAAAATAAATGGTAAAATGGAGAAATTTTAAGCCAAAGATTGGCAGGATAACAGTGCTGTACTTACTTAAAGGTGGGTCACCTTACTAGCACAAAGAGTACTTATATCATGCCTTCAAACTTAACTACTGTTCTTGTGTGCTATACTAGCTTCAGTAGTGCATGAGTTGGAGATGTTTCAAATGGATTTTCTAGAGGGAGGCACATGGAGGAGATTAAAATTTAAATATTATTTTGATTGATGGTTTGTCTCTCCATATCTAAAGTGGGATTCTGTATTAGAAGACCTGATATGTTTAACCAATGACCATGCTTTGCCAGGGAATGGCTGTGCCAACTTAATATGTTTGATGAAGCTTTGCCAGGGAAAGGTTGTGGAGATCGGTGCCAGCGAATGGTTGTAGAGATTGGCACCTAAAACAGAGTCCAAGCAGTTTCTATTAAATATGGATGTGAATGAGGAGATTGGTGTACATTTGACATCACCACGTCCTTGAGCTTTGTAGGAGGTGCGAGTTGGACAGGGTAAGCCTTTCATACAACTGTTGAGTGGGGGTTCTACATTGAGGACCACTTTCATATCCCCATATCGCACCTAGTTCCCTCAGCAGATTCATTATATCTAAGGAGGTGTGACTGGATAAGCCTTTTATACAACAGTTGGAGTTTCTGCTTTGAGGATTACTTTCACTTCCATATTGGATTGCAGTAAATAGATTGACCATAACGGTAGATTATTGGAGAGTCGACGGTGATAGCCTTTATAGGATTGGGAGATTGAGGTTTTTTTTTTCTTTTTCTTTTTTTTGAGACTTTGTCTAAAGTGGAACATTAAGATAGATTGCCTTCATGCTTATTAGATTTTCTTTATAAGAAGTTGGCTGGCACTGCAAATGAGTGTTCCCATTGAATGGCCTTTGGAAAACTAGAGCTTCTTCAAGCCGGTTTTCTTTCTTCTTCTTCCTTTTTATTTTTTATTTTTGGAAGGTAGGCCATAGAAAACACTTACCATTTAAATTTGATTAAATAGAGGAAAATCCTCTCCTATTGGTGTCGCATTTGCAAAGAGGTTGGCTAGTCTGAGGATTGCTTTCTCATTCACCGTTGAGATGTGAAGGAGATAATGTAGTGCATTCTTGTCCTTTGTGGGGAGTGGAATCTTTGGCATTTTTAGGGGATCTAAGCCCTTGGGAATTAGTTGAGGAGTAGGTTTTTTAGGGTATTGTCTAACTAATTCACAGAATAGATCAACCCACGATAATTCATCCGTGGATTTGAAGACACTACGGATTTATAGGGAGCTGTTTAGAGGCTATGTATAAGTTTTTTCCTTCTGCACCCATAGGTAATACTCATTTGCTCTTTCTAAAAGATGCTTTACTAATAAAAAGAAGGTATTATGCACGAGATTGTGTACGGAGATAAAAAAATATCTATTAGTAAGCCAACAACCAATTCGGTATGCACCAACAAGTGAAACCAACTCACATTTTTCTGTTACCTAAATTACCCATAACAAGTAAAAATTTTAAAGCCTTCATCAAACAGACTTTCCATCAAAATAAGGGAATTTTGGAAATTAAAGCAAAATTGGTCCAACAAATCCACGTATAAACAGTTTCCTACTCTTCTATACCCACGTTCTGGCAGTTTTTTTTTTTGCGCTTACATGCTTCTTACTCCACAATACAACCCATACCTGCAGCCAAGTTTGCATGGTTTTAATTCCATCACGAAGCCTCTATTACACATTCCATGTTTGGTATTTATTTGTTTTTGATACGTAGATATACATCTATATCTATATATGTTTAGATATATATTTATATATACTGTGATTTGAGATATTCGATATTCTTTATATTTTTTATATTTATATTTTCGACATTCTTTACGGGATTTGAGATACAAAGTGAGTTTGTGTTGATTTGAACTAAAGACTAATATATCTATCCTTTATGTCATTGGTTTTTATTATCATTTTGGGGGAGAATCGAGGGTATAATTATGGAATAGAAGAAAATAAATATAGCAATAAAAAGTCTTTATCTTCATGTCCCGGGTCATACTCCGGTGTGGGAGACTTTAGAGGAAGAACATCATCTCTATTCGGGCACGATCATAGTTTCATTCAGTCGTTGAACCTTGGGGATAATCATTAGCATTGAAGTAAATCACCACACCACCTCTTCGTCAACCAAGTTTGTTCAGTGGTCATAACGTAATTGATTAGTGGGGGAAAACAGGCTGGGATACAAAAGAATTAGGTGAAGTGTTTGTTCTTGAGCGACGGAAGTGGAAAGACACCAAAGGAGAGGGATATACTCCTAGATTTTTGTAATATACATACATACATACATACATAGAGAGAGAGAGCGAGCGAGAGAGAGAGGGTGTAAGATTTAGTGGATGTTAGGTCTTTTGTAAAACCTGTAAGAAACTTATTTCTTAGGTCTTTTGAGGAGGAAATGAGATAATCTTTAGGTGTTGTTTGGTGGGTATTAGGTCTTTTGATAGAGTAAATTTTATGGAACTAATGTATATGAAGTGTTTGAACGAATTGATAGTAATGTAAATTAAGAATTTAATTTTTTGTGTGAATTATTGTACAAGTTTTTTTTTATTATTTTATTTATATAATTCGAGTTGGATAAGTATCACGTGTGCCTCGACTACTAGTATATATAATTGTTGACGTATTCTGACCCATCTATAATATAAGTTAAATGTAGATACAAATGTTGAAGTTGGAAGAACTTCAAACGTTGTTTAATACAACATTCCTGTGTGAAGAATGCTGTTGATTGACCTCTGAATTTTTCACTTTGGGTTATCATTTTTGCTGCTGTTATAGGTGGTGCTTAGTTGTTCTACATTTCTTCCCCAAGTTGGTTTGCTTGTGTAGCTCATTTTTTCTATATGATATAGTGCTTGGTGACCTAAATTTTGGTGCATCTGTGGAGACTCTGTTTACTTGTTAGGCACAGTATGAGGTCATGTTACACCTTTGGGTTTTGTTCACCGACTGAACTATCATCGACATATATGTGGGACACAAAAACATTTTCTTCTAGGTTTTTTATTAGATTGTTTCCTCCATTCATAATGATTTTCTTAATTAACTTCTACTTGATAAACTTTAGTTTGAGCAAAGGGATGCATTTGGATTTCCTAGGGTGGTTTAAACCATACTTGCAATGGACCTTACTTGAGTTCTAGGGTGGAGCCATGAAATTCCATGTAAATGTGGGGTCTTTCTTTGAAAAAAAGGCTCGTGGGCCTGCTGGTCACCAAATGCCTTCGCCCTTGCTTGAGCTTATACCTTGGAACGCTATGAAGTTAGAGGCCTTCGTGCACCATATAGGCACGATCGATGATCCATGCGTACAAATCTTGATATCTAACCAAACTAAACTAAGCCTTGTGTCCCAATCATGTGAGGTCGGTTAAATGTATTATACTCTATCAAAGGCTATTGCTTATGCCAATTTTGTTCTTCCCATCCCCGAATGTGGTTATTAATTGTAATCCTATCACCTTGTTAATCCTTATATATGTTTGTGTTTGTTGTACATTACCAAACCACATTAGTGTATTTTTTCTTAATTCATCTTCCGTTGGTACATCCCATAATCCATATCATTTCATGAGTATTTTAATTGCTAATTTTATCTTTCTGCCCTGTTTGGAATAATTGCTTATTTGTTTATTTTATTTTCATTATTGTTGTCTTTAGTGAAATTTTTTATCATATAGTCGAACTGTTATATTTTAAGATTCCTTTCATCGAGATGAGCTGAAAAAATAAATTTTTTTATTAAAATATAAAAAAAGTTCAGAAAAAACAACAATAAGCCAAAATAAGCTAATGATCCAAATTTAATATTACTTATTTTCGTCTTTAGTGGATTTTTTCATCTTTTCATCAATTTTTTTTTTTACTTTTTTGGTTCATCTCATCTAGATGATTTGAAAAAGTGAACAATTTTAATCAAAAAATGAAAAAGTTCAAAGAAGTCAAAATTTAGCAAAATCTATGCAATTCCAAATAGGGCTTGTAGTGTGTTACTTCATATTCATATTAACATACTCATATGAGATACACTCATTTTATGTGTTATTTTTTAATTTTCCAATTCCCAACCAACACTATATCCTATGTAGCATTTAGCGACTTATAGTTTTATAAAATTTTTCTTTTAATTTTGTAAGAATCTGTTGATCACGTAACATGGTAGAACAACCCCTACACCTGGCCAACCTACTTTTGTTTTTTGGGCTATATCATTTCCGTTCTCTCTATCTTTATTTATTAATAATCAAACCTAGATATTGAAACTACTCTGTTTTTTTCATATCTCATGGTGTACAACCTTTACTTCTTTGCTAAATTTACATTTGGTATATTCAATTTTGTTTTACTTATTTAAGTACTATTCTTTAAATTTTTTTAGTTTTAACTCATCGTTTAGTTTTATCCACTTAGACAGTATCATAGTTAAACAATATGCGTGTAGACAATGTCATATGTCTTGAATATGTCTAGTTAAATCATTCGTAACTAGCCAAAAAAGATAACGGTTCAAAGTTAACCTTTAGTTGTAATCCTATAGTAATCGAATAATCACTTGTCTCTTGCAGGTGATCTAACGAAGTTGCAGTTTCATCATATATGTCCTTTGTTACATTATATACCCGTGTCTAGGGGTGTAAAAAAAGCCTGTAGGCCGAAGCCTGCCCGGAGCCCGTTACTGTGCAGACCCTGCCCGACCTGATCAAGGCCTGACCCCGTAGCCCGTAGCCCCCATCTTCGGGCCTGGGCCTCCCCCCAATAGCCCGTGGGCTGGCCCGACCTGGCCCGATGCCCGGGTCCCAAAAGCCTGAGCCCGCCCAAAATTAAAATTGAAAATTTTAATTTCTTTAAAAAAATTCAATTTTATTTCATTTTCAAAATTTAATCGTTAAACTTATAATAATATAAACTATAAATTTATCAATTAATAATAAATTTATAGTAAACTAATAAATAAATAAAATATAAACTTATATAATATAAACTAATAAGTTATAAACTTATACTAAATAATTAACTAGTCAATTAATAA
>JAULJZ010098070.1:0-12006 GCA_032270985.1 Heliamphora pulchella | reverse complement strand
ATCAACACAGGTCGTGAAACTATAGAAAACAAAGTGGCACCCGTCGCTGTCTCCCTGAGACACAAATCAAACTCCCCAATCTCTCCAAGCATATGCCATTCGCGTATAGCCACAGAAGCTAATGACCCTATAAGATCTCCTACTGAGTGCATCAGCCACAACATTAGCCTTCCCTGGATGATACTACAAGTTAAAATCATAATCTTCCAACAACTCCATCCATCGTTGTTAGTGCAAGTTCAGGTCCTTCAGTGAAAACAAGTATTTCAAACTCTTGTGATCGGAGAAAAACCACGAAGTGCTCACCATAAAGATAGTGATGCCATGTCTTCAAGGCATAGACCGCGGCTGCCAACTCCAGATCGTGCGTCGGGTAGTTCTTCTCATGTGTCTTCAAATGCCGAGAACCATAGGCTACAACCTTACCTCCCTGTATCAGAACACAGCCCAGACCATCATGAGATGCATCACAGTACACTGTATACCCGAAGCCTCGCTTTGAGATAATCAACACTGGCGCACTAATCAGCCTCGTCTTTAGCTCCTGGAATGCCGACTCACAAGACTCACTCTAAACAAACACAACTCCCTTGCATGTTAGACGCATCATCGGCACTACAAGTCTTGCAAAATCCTTCACGAACGGACGATAGTAACTTGCTAAACCCAGAAAATTGCAGATCTCAAAGATGTTCATCGGTCGCTCCCAACCCATCACAGCATCAGTCTTCGACGAATCCACTGCTACTCCGTCGGTCGATACTACGTGCCCCAGAAACCTCACTTCAAACGTCCAGAACTCGCACTTTTCAAACTTCGCATACAAGCGATGCTCTCTCAGAGTTTGTAGAACAATATGTAGGTGATCCTCGTGCACCTCCGTTGTGGGTGAGTAGATAAGAATATCATCTACAAATACCACCACAAAACTGTCCAAGTAAGGATGAAAGATGCGGTACATCAAACCCATAAACGTCGCTAGTGTGTCCGTCAGACCGAACAACATAACCAAAAACTCACAGTGACCATAATGAGTCCGGAAGGCGGTCTTTGGTACGTCTTCATCCCTAATCCTCAACTGGTGGTATCCTGATCTCAAGTCTATCTTTGAGAAGCAGCTCGACCCCTTCAATTGGTCAAACAAATCATCTATCCTCAGCATAGGATACTTGTTCTTCATTGTTACCTGATTCAGCTTCCAATAATCGATACACAATCGCAAGGATCCATCCTTCTTAGCAAAAAGAGCAGGAGCTCCCCACGGTGAAGTACTTGGGCTTACAAACCCCCTATCTAGTAACTTCTGAAGCTGTACCTTGAGTTTACGCAACTCAACGGGTGCAAAACGAAAAGACGGCATGGAAATGGGAGCAGCTCTGGGAATCAACTCAATAGAGAACTCTACCTCATGGCTTGGCGGCAACTCGAACAAATTGTCAAGAAAGACATCCGGATAGTCGCAAACCATCGGAGGTAACTCTCCTCGAACCCTAACCTCCTCATTCAACATGAGAGTTGAGAAGAGGAAACCTAGGTTGCCCCGGTTTTGCGCAGCACAAGGCATAGATACCAAACCCTCATCCCGGTCACCTACAAAGCAAAAGCAATCTCCCGCCGGTGTACGAATTGTTACCCTTCGTCGATCGCAATCGATAAAGGCACGATAGGTGGTAAGCCAATTCATCCCTAGGATGACATCAAACGAGATCATGTTTAGAATGATAAAATCGAACTCGAAACAATGATCGGTGACCTCCAACTCGCAAGCTCTACCAACACGACTCAACATCACACTCCTGCTGACCGGGGTTTCCACGCTCAAAGCATTACCTAATAGGTCTGTTTGTAACCCCAATACAGATGTAAAAGTAGAGGATATAAACGAATGTGATGCTCCAGTGTCGATAAGAACACTAGCCCATGATCTAAAGACTAGAAGCGTACCTCTGATCATGGAGGTGGTAGTAGCAGCATCTGGCACGACCGGTGCTCTGGAAGAACTTAGAACTGCAAGAACATATGCCTTGGCCTGTCCACTATGGCCCTGAACTGTAGACTGTCTGCCTGACTGGACTGAGATGCCCCCTTTTGTAAATCTAGATAGATGGCATCCTTGGGCAGATGGAGTAATAGGCGCTCCAGCTGTGCTCCGCGTATTCCCACCTTTGGGGCGGTCCCTACGGATGTGTCCAGACTGGTTGCACTCAAAACATACCACTGGCCCCCTCCCCTGTGCCTGCCACTACGACTGTGCCTGAACATGCACTAGACTCCGGCATTCTACCGCACGGTGCCCTGGCCGTTGGCATTTATAACAAAGAAGCTCCCTCTACTCCGACCTTCCCGTTGAAGCTATGGGAGGCATAGACGCAGGAGACTGTGGCGGATACGACCCCACAGGATGAGAACTCGGACCAGATATCCATCGACGCTTGTCCCTGCGTCCCTAAAACTGTGCACGTCCCCAATCTTGCTGATCCCTATTGTCCCTGTCCTTACACACCTCATTCAGAGTGTCTTCTACCTTTATGGCGGTCTCCACTAACTCTGTAAAAACCTGTATCCTGAATGCTGCCACTCTGTCTCGGATAGCGGGCCTCAAACCCCTCTCGAACCTCTTCGTACGGAATTCATCTGTTGGCACAATCTCTTGTGCGAACTGAGATACGCTAGTAGACTCTGCCTCATACTCAACAACTGTCATAGTCCCCTGAGTCAAGAAGAGGAAGTCCTCTCTATAGCGATCTCTTAGAGTTGCAAGAAAGTATTTCTCCAGAAATACCTTGGTGAATGCTTCCGAAGGGCCTCCAACTGTAGTCTTGGCAAACTTCCACCACATGTGAGCACTCCCTCTCAGCTGGAAGGCAGCAAAAGTAATCCTCATATCATCTTTCTCTATCTGAAGCGTGTCCAAGATCCTGGTAACCAACTCCAGCCATTCAGTGGCTACCATGGGGTTAGGATCCCCACAAAAGGTAGAAGGGTTCAAACGGAGAAACTCACGCATCGCTACCGTTGCCCTCGGCTCAGGTTCACTCTCTCTTCCCCTTGAGGCCTCAGCCAGTTGCCGGATGGAGCCGACCATCTCACGCAACAGATCTTCATCAACAGGTCCTTAGGGTGCATTAGCATCCCCAATATCTCGGACTGGAATGTCCCTTCGGCCAGAACAACGGCCACGGCCTCGATCGCGGCTTCATCCTCCCCGCGTGGACATAACTCTGTACGAAAGCAACATAACAAGATAAGCATCCATACAACAAGTTGTTGCTAACGTAAACGACATAATGCACATAAACATGATAACATATAGCCACTTAAGATCATGTCAACACATCTCACATACCGAGGAGAACCAATAATAATGACTCACCACTTTGGATAATCTACTTTGATTCCTTGCTAGAAATCACGTCCGCAAAACGCGTCCCTAAATCGGCTCCCAAGTTTGTTAATCCAAATGTCTGAAGGCAAGACTAATCAATCCTAAAGTCCAACCTCCATACCCACGTATACACATCAAACTATCATGCTGAACAGGCTATCATGCCAATGTTTAGAAAACACTTAAACATATACAATCAAGCACACACACATCATCACAAGGTGATGTACCCTCTTTTTCATGGCTCTTAGGTATTCGAACATAGAGTTCTAATACCAAGTTGTCACCCCCTATCACCAGGGTCACGCAAAAGCCCACCATAACATCGTTTATGAAAATAAGATTTACAGTTGGAAATCAAAATATACAACATTTAGATAAAAGATCCCTAAAGATCAACTCTCATAAATAGTAAACTTGCAGTCTCATACATGAATAAGTATATCGTCTCAAGGCATACAAAATTCGCCTTCTGAAACAGGCATCGCATGTAAAAGTACATGTCTCAAAAATAGGAAAAACTATAACAAGTCTTCTACCACCACGAGCATCTAGGTTAACTCCAAATGATCACCTAATAGTTTTCAACAAAATCCCACACCGTGAGCCGAAGCCCAATAGGAATAGACTATAAAGCTGTACAGCAAGTTATGCAATCATAAGCATAAAGACTCTACCACTGGAGCCAAAAAGGTTTTCTTTTCAAAAACCACAAGTTTTTCATCCTTGAAACTATGCATATCATCCACACAGATATCATGCCACAGTTAAGGGAAAGTAGTAAAAACACAAAATGCTCCACTCGAGTCATACAGCCGAGGGGAAAACAAGATAGAATAAAATCTTATGTACCGACTCTACCACACACAGACAAAGGTGACAACTATAGACTCTTATCCATTACTCTAAAACCACTTATGGTCTACTAAGTAATGACAAGTTCTATACAGAGTCACAAAAACGTAAACCACTTAGTTTACAAGTTCACAACCCGAGGGCAGTAAGCACCCACCACCTCGTTTACAGGAATTAACCCAAAGGCACGAAGGGACCTACTCTGCGCACATTTTTGGACGTACACCAAGGAGTAATGGAAGCCCAACTCAACACATCCACTGTCACGATACATCTCTGGAAAACATTTTAAAACTAGCAAAATAGTTCTACATCGCATGTATAAAAGTGATCCAATCCATCCACATGGAGATCAACAAGCAAGTAACAACATATTTCCAACAAAACGTTTTAAAAGTTGAGACTCAATCCCAAGGGTTAGCTCCAAACCTCCAAAATACGTTTTTCACAATTCTCACAAAACAACTCGTTTTCAAACCTCATTTTTAAAAACCATGGATATCAACACATCCGGATTATGTATAAAACCAAGAAAGGCGTGAAATCCACTTTTTACCCAAAAACCAAGGTTTCAATATGAAAACCATATTTAATGTATGTTTTACTGGGTGAAAACACATATAATTGCATAGAACATCCTTAAACAACAGTAGGGTCTAGAATCCTTCCTCAATGAATCGAAACTTGAAGTTTCGAAAATCAAACTTCATCAAAATGAGAATCCATCCGGATGTACACAAAGCTTACGGCCGTACAACAAGGATCCGTAAACAAACTAACGAAAAACCAAGCCCCGGGCCCTCAAATCTAGAGAGAAGGCAGAGAAAAGGGGAAACTTAGCTTAGAAGCAAAGCTTTTAACAAATATATCCACGGCTGAATATTTATAGAACGGCAAAATATCTCAGTCCAATCGACCGAACACCCTTGTCCAGTCGACCGAACATGCTTACTGTCGCCCCAGTCGACTGGATCCTCCAGTCCAGTCGACTGGACTGCAGAGCAATGTATTTTTCGACGCAAAATAGGTTTTTTGGTCTAAACACTAGCCAAACAGTAGACGATGTTTGGCCACCTCAATACCGCTGGTATTGTGACGGGTTTTATGCGCTGTTAACGCGTCTGACATTAGCGTTTCACTACATGTTGATTTAGGAATAGCAGCTTTCAGGTTGGCTTCTGAAGATGTTTGCTACAGTGAAGCCCCTTTGGGGAAGATGAACTCTTCTCACGCGCGTAGAGCGCGATTGGAACCTGCTGAGGTCTGATTGCAGACCCTCTGCAAAACCACCGTGGTTTTTCGAAAACTATGGGCTGGTTTTGCTTTTTATATCCATTTTAAGGCTTTCCCCAAAAAATAAGTCTTCTTAGCTAATTTTGCTGGGAATTTGAGATGTGGGTGTGGGCCCGTCTCGTGGGTCCCATGTTCAGTCGCTTGGTTCTTTAGTGATGTAGAAGCCATCTGTTGTTTTCAACATCCCAGACAAGTAGTGGTGGTCCCACGTGGGTTGTGGTGAGCCCATGTGGAGGTTTTGCTCTTGTTTCAAAACAGTGGGCTGGTATGTGTAAACGGTGGGCTGCTGACAAAGCCGAAATTAGATCCGCTCCTCCTTTTCTTTTATCAGATCTTTATATTATTTGGGAAGTGTTTGATTTCTCACTTGCTAGGACGCGAAGATGGACTCGATGGTTTTCCGAGCGAAGGTTCTCCTGCGTAGAGAACCAGTTTCTTTGACTTCTTTAGCTTGTGGGATTTTGGTGCTTTCTGTGATTGTTTGGGAATCGATTTGACTTCTGAGGAGTTTTGGGGGCCGGTCATTTATTTGGCCATGGGTTATGATGCGTATTTTGGTTGGACCACTATCTTGTCCTTGCCGGATGTCTTGTTCTCTTGTTCTTGTCTGAATTTTGGAGCCTATTTCCCTTGAAGGAGCCAATCTTCAGCAGGGCTTAGAACTTTTAGTAATCTGGTTTGCTGATGGGTTTTGGTCCTTTATTTGTACTTGTGGTGTTCTTGTCTTATCCATGCGGGCTGTGCATGGAATTTGTTTTATTAGGAGTTCCCCCGCTGTCAAGCGGGGGTTGGGTGTGTTTTGTTATTATGTTATTAGGTTTTTATTTCCTTTTAGATATGGTGGTAAGTGATGTAACAACCTAGGGTATGCTCCTTGGAGACATGTACATTTTTTTTTCTTTTATGTTACAATTAACTACCAAAAAAAAAGCACTAAAGCCAAGACCCAGCCTTCTTCAATCTTTGTAGCATGCAAAGAGATAAGTAAACTCTCTAAAACTCTCTGATATTCTCATATAAGATAGCCTTCAATCCATCTCTGTAATCAACCCTAAGAAGTTAAAACAAAGAATAGCTCAAAAAGGCATCGTTGGAGTAGTTTATGGGCTGTTTATGTATGAGCAAGGTTTGAATGTGTTTGCATGTGTGTATTCTTAAGTTTTATGACTTAAACATGTTTTGGAGTTTTGGTTTATGTGATTTTATAACATGCATGCAAAGAAAACACAATAAAAATGGACATTGCATGAACTAACTTATTAAAACCCTAAGTTACCTACTTTTCTGGGCATACCAAGATTCTACCACCAACTTTAAAACACCATAACTAATTGTAGAAAAATGGTCTTAAAGTTATTTTGTGTCCATATTTAGCTTTTTGAGTTCTATTTCATAGAAAATTAGTTTGAAGTTATTTCGTTGAGTAGAACTCTAGATGTGTCATTTTTGCCAAAGAGTGTTAGATCTTGACCACTTTGAATTGCAGACCTAAAAATCCAAAGTTAGATTGTGGACCGAGCTTAGGTCAAAACATAAAACTTGTAGAGGAAATATTTATCCTTCTATCCACCAAATATTAGCCAAACATATGAAGTCTTGATGGGTCAAAACACCTTCAAAAGTCACTATTGAGGTTTAGTGACTGACAGACCTCTCTGTCACACATTTTTGTAAGACCTAAAACTCAACTTTTTAGAAGCCAAATACGAAAGTGGTAAACATGAAAAATGTAGTTAACATATTAAACTAAATACTGAGCAAACATCAGCCCAAAATACCTTCAGATAATATCCCAAAGGTTTTGAGCACTCTCTATTAAAAACACATTCTGCAAACTCTTTTTATAAATTAGCTAACATCTCAAACTTTTTCCAAATAACTTGCTTTAACACACAACATGAAATTTGTAGAGGACACCTTCAAATAAAAGCTCACAAAAAATCAGACCTAGTCCTTGAATTGATGTCCCAAAATAGTGGTCAACAGAGGCCCAATTTCTGTGTGTTTTCACTGCAAAATGCAGAATGGTTTTTACTTAAAAAAAATAAATGACCCCCCGTTCCCTAAGATCTAACCTTAGTGATAAACATGAAAGTTGTAGGGAATAATTTTATCTAATTAGTGTTAGAATTTTAGAAATTAAATCTATATCTAAATACTTCAAAACAGTATCACAACTTTAAAACTTGCAATTGAATAATTACCTAAAATTTGCTAAGTGTGCGAATGGAATGCTGCTTTATGGGACATAAGTATGTGAATTTTATATGAACTTTGTGAGTGATTAATGTATGAAAATAACAATTTTGATGAAGTGAACTGTAATAACCCGTCTCAAACCCTAGTATTAGCGACGGATAGATGATAAGAACCTAAGTCGCTACATAAACAAGGAACAAACCCTAATAACCCGAAACTCCAATTTGACCCGAAAACCCTAAAAGAGACCAAATACTCAGAGGTAAGACCCTAGCACTCAGGAAAGTCATAGAATAGCTTAAATTAACTAAATAACATAAACTATTAAATTAAAAATAAAAAATTTCCATAACTAAGGTAAAATGACTATTTTGCCCATAATACAGCAAAAAGTCCTAAAAATCTAAAATTTGACACATGGACATCCAAAATTAGATATTTATACATAATTAATTAATAAAATATAAAATAACAACAAAAATGAACAAAATGCCCTTGCATGGCAGGCCACCTAGGAGTATGTGCCCCAAAAAGTCACTTTTTGTCTTTTTAAGCTTAAAAATGGGAAAAATATGTATAAGTTAAGCATTATTTTGACCCAATACTTTCTATACAAGTAATATATATAATAAAATAATAATATAGCTCAACAAAAGAAAACAAATAATTATATAAAGTCTCTACATAATAAATAAGTCAAAAAGTCAATTCTAGTCAAACTAGCTTAATTTAATTTAAAAGCGTACACTTATTTATTTAATTGCCATCAAAATTATGATAAATCATGGAAAGACTAAATTAATTATAAATACATTAATATAATAAGTTTTAGTAGGTTTAGGTACATAAAATTAATATTTTATGCATTTAAATACACAAAAATGAACCAAAATACATTTTAAAATCCAAATAAATTACAAAATCAGTTTTTATCTGCCCAAAATCTGCTATGGCCGAAAATCCCACCTGCCCAAATCTGATTTTGTAAGTCTCCATTAAACTCCACCTCCCATGCAACCAATGAGAATTTAAATAAATTCAAAATTTAATTTATTGTAATAATTACCCTTCATTTTATATTTTTCTATAAAAATACACCTAAACACCCTTCACCCATATACACATTCGGCTGAGAGAAGTGAGAGAGAGGCTGCAAAAAAAAATTCTAAGTGTTTTCAAGAAGAAGGAGAGGAGAAGAAAAGAAGAAGGAAGAAGGAAAGAAGGAAAAGCCAAGGAAGGTGCTATAAAACTAAGTCTTATTCTCCAATAAGTTTTCAAGCATCAAAAGTGGTAAGCAACTCCCTTAAACATTCTGGTATTCTCCCCCAGGATACCTCTCAATCCATCTCTATAACAAATCCTAAGAAGATAAAACAAGAAATGAGTCAGAAAGGCGTCGTAAGAGTGATTAAGGGATTGTTTATGTATGAGTAAATTTTGTACGTATTTGCATGTGTGTATCTTTGAGTTTTATGGGCTAAACATGTTCTGGACTTTTGATTTATGTGAGTTTGTAACATGTATGCAAAGAAAATAGGTCACAAATGTACACCACATAAGCTAAGCAAGCAAGACCCTAAGTAGCCTGATTTTCTGGACTTATTCATTTTTTGCCACCGATTTCAAATAATCATAACTAAATTTAGAAAAATGGTATTAAAGTTATTTTTGTGTCCAGATCTTTATTTTTGAGTTATTTTTCATACAAGATTGGTTTGAAGTGATTTCGTTGGGTAGAACTCCAGACATCTCATTTTTTCCAAAGAGTGTCAGATCTTGACCACTCTGAATTGCAGACCGAAAAACCTTAAGTTAAAATGAGAACCGAGCTTAGGTCAAAATAGAAAACTTGAAGAGGATACATTTATCATTCTTTCCACCAAAAATGAGCCAAGAATATGAAGTCTTGATGGGTCAAAACACTTTCCAAAGTCACTGTTGAGGTTTAGTGACTGGCAGACCTCTCTGTCACACATTTTTGTGAGACCTAAAACCTAACTTTTTAGAAGCCAAATCAAGAAGTGGTAAACATGAACTTTGTAGCCGACATATCAAACTAATTACTGAGCAAAAATCAGCCCAAATTACCTTCGAAAAATACCGCAAAGGTTTCAAACATTTTCTGTTAAAAATACACTATGCAGACCATTTTTAGGCTAACTGAACCCTCCTTATAAATTGGCCAAAATCTAAAACTTTTTACAAATAACTTGTCGTAGCTGATAACGTGAAACTTGTAGGGGATATCTTAAACTAGAAGTTCACCAAAAGTCAGAGCCATAGCCATTGAATTGATGCCCTAAAATAGTGGCCAACAAAGGCTCAATTATTATATATTTCTTTGTAAATTGCTGAACCATTTTTACTAAAATAAAATAAATGACCTATTTACCTTAGGAATTGACCTTAGTGATAAACATGAATGTTATATTTTTATCTAATTGGTGTTAAAAATATCATATATTAAATCTATGTGTAAGTATTTCAAAATGTTTTCGTAAATTTAAAACTAGCAATTAAAACTTGTACTTAAAATTTGCTAAGTGTTTGAATGATGTTAGTTAGGAGACTTAAGTGTGTGAACCTAATATGAACTTTGTGACTAATTAGTGTATGAAAATGATTCTTTTAATAAAATAAACTCATACCGATGAATTCGATTCTATGTCGCTTAAATTATGGTTATACATCGCATGATTATACTTCATGCTTTAACAAGCTGTACCATGTGCCCTATCATATTTATGTGCCATGCCATGATTAATTGTACACGAGAAGTATGTTGCACACCATGAACATTCATTCACATGTTGCATCTGCGATTATCGGAGTCCTTTCGTATCTTTCAAATTCGGTTGGGTGACATGGAAATCATTGTACTGTGGTTGTGGATCTAGGACATCCCTGGTTGCCAGATGTGATATTGAATTGGAGATTTTTATTATAAAAGGAGGTTTAGGCACCATGAGTTCGTCACTATCTTTATGTAGACTTTGGGTTGAACGCTTAACAAGCATCCTAGTACTTAATGTGGGATCGGCTTGTCCGTATAAGGGAGGCTGCAAAATTTGGGTGACCCCCCCCCACGCCGTTGCCATTGAGTTTGTTGAGGCATGTAGCCAAGGCGAGCATTTACCTTTCGTAACGAGGCTAGGATAGGTTAAGTGAACAAAACCATCAAGTCTACTCTGTAATTCCGGTGTGGACTTCATGATACTGTTCTGGAAGTAGCCTGGGTTGGGCATTCGCATTGCATTCATCTGTATCACGCACTCACATTTTGGTTCTTATATGTGCTCATCCTGTTAGAAATAATAACAAGCCTATATCTCTGTTCCCTTAACTTTGCATTGGGTATTATATGATATGTATTTTAGAATATCTTGTCGTGAGTTTATTAGACAGTTTAGGGAATTTGCTTCTAGGCTCCGGCTCATGGCATTTATGCCACAAGTGAAGAAGAAGAATGTTTCGAGGAAGGCGCATTTGTTAAGGAAGGAGACTTTGAAGACGGGGGAGTGTGGCAGGAGCAGGATAATCCCAACGACGCAGTTTGAAGACGTAGACTACTTATCTTTTTGATCTTTTTGTTCAAGTTTTCCATGGACATGATGTAACTTTTGTTAAACTTTCTGGATGACTGTACTTATTAAGTATTTTGAACAATCTCTGAACCATTAATGATGTAATAGTTATCTTATGTATTTATGAGCATTCGGCTAGAATATGTCCCTTATTTATAGTTACATATGTCCCGACATACCCGGGGAACGGGGTGTCACAGTTTGGTATTAGAGTCTAGGTTTAGTGAACCTTCAGGCCTTGGAAAATGGGAGATCATGAGTTCTGTAGCATAGAAAACTCTGTAGAGTGTTTGTACTATTAATTTATCACGTATAATTTTAACAAATTAAAATCTTTACCTTAGGATTTTCCCTATCTTTCTTTCTTAGGATGGTGTCCGACGCAGAACCAGCGGGGGAACCATGGGCGGGATCAGAACCTGAAGATTCAAATCTAGAAGAAGACCCAGAGGAGAAACCTGTAGCGGAGTAAGAACCGATCGACGCCGTTCCTTTAGCATGGGTTTTTCTGGAGGAATGGCAGGCTAACACAGATGACGAAGGTGATGAAATGGAGATGAATGAAGAACCAAACGAGGAAGAATTCGATGCTGATGACGAAGAAGACGAGGACGACGACGAAGAAGAAGAAATGGCAATTGATTTCCTATACGATCAGTTTGAGGCGCCACGACCCGAGTCTGATGAATA
>JAULJZ010098059.1:0-11716 GCA_032270985.1 Heliamphora pulchella | reverse complement strand
GCTACTTTTTTCCCGTCACAACATCTACCCACCCCTCCTAAGGTTTCGTCATTGTTTAAAATGATTTTTTTGAGTAACATCTACCCACCCCTCCTAAGGTTTCGTCATTGTTTAAAATGATTTTTTTGAGTATGTTGACTTTAAATTATTTATTAATTTATTTTTTCACTAATAAAATTTATAATACAAACAATATGATATTGATAAATTAAATATATTAAATTAAAAATTATAATTATTTATTTGAATATTAAAAAATACAAACGAAACATAATTCTTGAATTTTTTCTAAAATTTATTCCAAACATGGATAAGTTTAGCTGCTGACTTAAAACCAGGCTATTTGCTTTTTGACTTAGAGCCAAAAAACACTTTAAGTCTCATTTGGGAACTGAAAGACTTGTTATAACCTATTTGCTTATTGCTGTTTTTGGCACTGAATGAGTGAATTTGGTTTATTGATTTATTGATTTATTGATTTATTTAAGATTGTAGATTTTTCGTTTTTAGTGAACTTTTTTATTATTTAATCAAATTATTATACTTTTTAAATTGCACTCATTGAGACGAACCAAAAAAATAATTTTTTTTGATCAAAATATAAAAAAATTCAAAAAATATAAAAATAAGCAAAAATAAGCCAATAAGCCAAATTCTGTGTTGCTTAAGCTAAAATAAGCACAAATAAGCCAATAAATCAATAAGTAATAATTGCCCGAACAGGTCTTTTTCCCTTCCAATTACCAATGTTACCTTTCACCTATTCTGTGTTGGCAAACGGCATACTGTTGTTTCCAACAAGTTACTGCCAAACAGCCATCCCAGTTTTGCTGCCGAGGCAAACCATCTTTAACAATTGCGTCGAATAATATTGTTGTGCATTATTGAGCTAGCCCTTTGGTCTACAAACATGGGCCACAAAAAAATGAAATACATGGGAGTGCAGCAAAAAAAATTATCATTTAATGTTGTCCGAACTTGGTTCATCATTTCACAATTTTGCAAGTTCATATCATCATAGTTGATCTCATCAATGTCCGCCATGTATGCCATATCTTTCACAACAAACTCCTCCTTTCCCAAAATGATGTTGTACTCCTCCCCTTCCATGATATTGACACGACATATGACGTTGTGTAATGCCATTGACGTGGTGACCAATGGAACTTGAACTTTGTAGAAGTCGTAACGAGACTTGTTGTGTAGGAATTTTCATCTCGCTTTTCACACAACAGAAGCGCCTTCGATCGCATTTTGTAGCGATGCGTGTGTTCTCTTAAATCATTCATTCAACATTCAAGGTGCTCCATTGTGCTGAAAATCCTCCACGTTATATCTCAAGCTTTTGTGAGATGCTAGAAACTCAGAGAATGTTGGCTTACCCTGCCTGCATCAACAATAATATTTACCTAAAACATAATTATTTTTCAATTCTAATACTTGTAGAAATAAATTACAAACTCAAACCTTTAGTAATAAAGATAACTGTACTTATATCTTATTTCGGATGGGGGAACACATAGTCTTAATTCTCTATTACATTGTTAAATACTCGACTGTCATACATGCTCTCCTCTCGTGTAACATGCCTTACCCCAAAATCCCCGAAATTTTGACCCTTAGGCTCACGCCTTGCTCCTAGCTCTTGACCCTAGCCCTCGATGGTTCGGGGTCAACTGTTGAAACCCAGAACACTAACCCCCACATTGAACCTCCGAGACAATGACTCCCACACCAAACCTCCATACCTAAACTCCAACTCCCCTTAGCCCCCGACCCCGGATCATAGAGATGATGGTCATGGTTGTGATGAAATGATGGTGGCGTTAGAGTGGTGGTGGTGATAGTGGTAAAATAGTAAGAGTAAAAAAATAAAAAAATATTTTCTATCGAAATTAATTTATTTTTTATTTGTTGATTTTTAATTTTCGTCGTATCAAATATCAGAAAACGCAATTTTTTTTTTATCGAAACAAACGAAGCATCAATTAAAAACTTGACTTTGTTAGTTCGCTAAGTTATAGGAGTTAAAAATATAAATAAAAAGATAAGAAAAATAAAAAAAATTATTATTTTTGTTGGAATAGTAAAATGAGATAAAGTAGATTATTGAAAGCTATTTTTTTTACTTTTTATATAAAAATATGAAAGAATAAAAAGAACAAAACAAAAAATTAAAATTATCTTATTTTAAGGATTGTATTTTTAATACCTATATATGACGTAAAAGTTGTTCTATCTTTGGAACGATCAGCCCAGGATTGTCGTTCTTCGCCGTGAGCATCCGATTGGCGGGAACTTTGGGGACCCCTGCCTCTCCTCCCGACGACACTTTCCAGAAGTTCAGAGCAGGCCATGGAAAGCGAAACCCGCGAACGCCCTCCCCACAGGGACATTGAAGAAGAAGAAAGAGAAGATGTAGAAGAAGACATTTTCACTCCCACTCCCACTCCCACTCCCACTTCATTAGTAGCAGTAAAAGAGCCTCCGACGATACACCGCCTCGACGAGTCCGTGGTGAACCGAATCGCAGCCGGGGAAGTGATCCAGCGGCCGGTATCCGCCGTCAAAGAGCTCGTCGAGAACAGCCTCGATGCCGGCTCCACCTCCGTCAGCGTCGTCGTCAAAGACGGCGGCCTCAAACTCATCCAAGTATCCGACGACGGCCACGGAATCCGAGTATCTTAACCCTCCATCCCTCCTATTTTCAAACCAATTGAACTCTATGACTGTTTTCTCAGAATTCTCCATGAAATTTACGATATTGCAATTGTTTTCGTTGGTGACATAGTATGAGGATTTGCCGATACTATGCGAGAGGCACACGACGTCCAAGTTGTCTAAATTTGAAGATTTGCAGTCGATTAAGTCGATGGGGTTTAGAGGCGAGGCCTTGGCTAGCATGACCTATGTGGGTCACGTCACCGTCACCACCATTACCAAAGGCCAATTGCATGGTTACAGGTATATCAGCGCACTCTGTGCCATGTATTAACACACAAGAAAAGTGGTAAATCAAGAAAAGACAAATTAAATCAAATGAAATACTTGAAATTAGAGATTTGGAAAGGGGATGGATAGAAAGGGTGGAAGTCTTGAAAAAAAAAAAAGAAGAAGAAGAAGAAGAAGCAATTACGCAAAATTGAATTAAGGTTTCTTAAAAAATATAAAATTATGGCAGTTACAAAAGTCTTATAGCAGTTATAAAAGCGAGAGTCGGTTTTGTTCATGTCAAAGGAGGTGTTTGCGTTAAATTATAGTATAAATAGATAGTATAGATATAGTATATGTGTGTAGATACACATACATAGAGACTGTAATTGTTTCTTTTTGTGGCTTCACTTCCTTTTGTTTCTCATTTCATGTATTTTTTTTTTGAACTTTTGGGGTTATTCCAGCCACCAAATGTATTATCTCTTCGGTTCTCCCCCTTGCGTTTAGAAACATAAACGTGTTTATGATTTAAGTTTTTTTTTCCCTTTCTATTTTGCTCTTTCTGCGTTTGTTTGTTCAGGGTATCATACAGAGATGGTGCAATGGAGCATGAGCCCAAAGCATGTGCTGCTGTAAAGGGGACACAGATAATGGTAGGATTTTTTACCTTTGACCTTGTCGTCTTCTTTCTTCTTAGCAATAACATCGTGATTTGTGAGTTGTGGCATTAGAACAATCCGTCATCCATGATTAGATAGAAATTAGAGAAATCAAGAAAACTCAATGGTGAAGGTGAGAATGAGGAAATAAAATGATATGGAATCACCCCCCCCCTCCCCCGCCCAAATTTTTTTATAGGATTACTTGCAGTAAATTAACTAGATTCTGAATGAATAGGGAGCTAATCACATTGTAATGTAAATTAACAATTTATTCTGTAATTTGAAATTTCTAAGACGCTATGGGTTGTGAGAGACAAAAAAAAGTAGGTTATATTCGAAGAGTTTCAAATAGGGTATTTAATAAAAATGTTTTATGCATCTCTAAGTATTCAAATCTTTGACAATTTTGTTTTCTATTTTCATTTATTTAAATTGTGCATTTCTTCAGATTGAGAATTTATTTTATAATATGACTGCTCGGAGAAAAACACTTCAGAACTCTGCTGATGATTATCCAAAAATTGTAGACCTACTAAGCCGGTTTGCCATTCATCACATAAAAGTGAGCTTTTCTTGCAGAAAGGTTAGTCTATTGGCTTAATTTTGTCATTTTGTGAACTATATTTTTCTTCTTTTCCAATTCTTTTTTACAAGAAATTGGTAAACAATCCAATTTATAGGTCGTTTACTGTTTTACATTCAGCATAAGATTTTTTAACGAGTAAGGTCTATCCTCATAAAAATTTTAACACGCAAGGTCCTCTCTTGATGCGCGTAAGATTTTTTGGGATAAAAATATCCTAAAACACAGGCAAATTTATTTGTATAGATTGATAGATAAACAAATTTATCCTGGACACATACAGCTAATTTTATTTGTTTGCATTATCTGTTTAATATGTAAACAGATAAATTTATTTGTCTTATTGTAAACATGTATAATGATCACAAATAAATTTATCCGTCTTATTGTAAGCACGTATAAAGAACACAAATAAATTTATCTGTGCCTTTTTAAAACATGTATAAAGAAATAGATAAATTTATCTATTTTTTATTGAAAGCATGCGTAAAGAATACAAATAAATTTATCTATCTTATTGAAAGCACGTATAAAGAATACGGATAAATTTATCTATTTGTATTATCTGTGTTGATATGCGTACATATAAATTTATCTGTTTGTTATGCAAAACAGATAAATTTATCTGTTTGATGGGTATTTTTGGGAGAAATCACGCAGTTGGACCTTGCGCGTTAAAATTTTTGTTTATGGACTTTGCGCGTTAAAATTTACTTTTTTGGACTTTTGGCCGAAATTCCCTTCTTTTTAAGTATTGATAAATAGAGAACCCACATTAACCTTTGTATTTGTACTTAGCATGGAGCTGCCAGGGCAGATGTTCATTCAGTTGCCACAGCTTCAAGGCTCGATGCAATCAGATCTGTTTATGGGGTCTCAGTTGGTCGTAATCTGATGAAAATAGAAGCTTTGGATGATGATCCATCTAGTTCAATTTTCAAGATGGATGGTTTTATCTCCAACTCTAATTACATTGCCAAGAAGATAACAATGGTGCTTTTTATAAATGGTACGCGTGCATATTCTGTATTACTAATCAAAAAATAAAAAATGTGTGTGTATTCTACACGTACTGGAATTGATAACTAATGGTGTATTGATTGTAATACATTGAGGACTATCATTCTGGGTAAACTTTTGTTCTATAATTTGAATGTCTGTTATTAGCTATGTTCCAAGCATTTGGGAACAAGTATCAGTGCAGGGGTGTGCGTCCAAGCATCAAACCTCTATAAATCCTAGATTGTAAGATATAGGGATATGTACTCAGAAATTAAATGGGACTTAGGAGATAAATTTTAACTTCATCTCCTGTCCTTATGGACTACTATAGGAGATAAATTTTAACTTCATCTCCTGTCCTTATGGACTACTATAGATTTTTCTTTACTGTGAAATGTGAGCTGCTGCTTCTTCAAACATGATAAATTTTTGAAGGATCTATGTTTCTAAATTGTGTGCGGGGGTTTGACGTATATCCATACCCTCACTGTGACATATCTGGTGGATACAGGTACACTGGCTCATAATAAGAGTCTATGCCATGCAAATAGATGTTAACGGGGCATGTTCTATTGCGGCAAATAGGTAGATCATACAGAAGAAAATGATGGTCTGGATATGGATTCTGAAAATGAATGAGAACTGAATAGAAACACTGGCTAAAATCTGAACTTAGATCACTAAAACAAGTACTTTGCTGAGATTGCATAACATTGTAGGGCTAATAGATGCAGGGCCAGAATCCAAAAATTCTTTCAGCTCCATGTCACTATAACAAATCAAAGGTGCTGGTTTGCTCCTTCAACTCAAAGTTGGAGGCTTGGAGCAGTTTGCAACTTCTACACCTAGGCTGAAAATTTCGATAACCAAGTCTTGTAGCTGGCAATTTTCAAAATTCAAACACCTAACAACATAGAGAAACAAACACCACAAGGAGAAAACTTGCTTTGATACTAATTTGATGGAAATAGACGCAACAAAGCGGCATATAGATGCAATGAATAGGAAGGCTTTATTGAAATGAAATTCTGGACACCTAAAATACAAGAAATAGAACGAGCTGAAACACAAAAATGTGCTAAACCTGATATAAGATTACTGGAATGAGGTCCTGAAAAGATGCTAAAATGCAAGAAAGAGAACGAGCTGAAACACAAAAATCCTGATATAAGATTACTAGAATGAGGTCTCGAAAAGATGCCTTGTTTAGGAACCAACTCTGGAACATTTCAGATCTAGAAATAGAAACATGACTTTGGCTTTTGCTAGCCTCTTCGTGCATTCAACAGCGACGAGTAAAATAGGGTAGTAAGTGCCTTATGGTTTTAGTTTGAGTTGGAAAATTATAGTTTCCCTGCAGTGGGGTTCAAGGGGACTCTCTTTTCATGGTCGATACTTTATATTGCTTGTCCAATCCTGTACTTTGTCAGGAAAAAAGTATTTCTTTTCCAATCGTGCTGGAATGTGACATGACGGTGCCTCTAGAATCTCCTTATAGATACTAGTGCAAGGTTTATTCTTCGCTTCTCTGTGCCCTGTCAAGGTAGAACACCAGTCTTTATCAAGTAGTCCATACCACAAGGATTGAAGAAACTGCAAACAGTGCTTCGAATTTCATTGCCGGGAGCATCGCCAATGCTTGGTTGATGAGGATTAACAATGCCTAAGGCCTTATAGACCTGTTGTTCTGAACCAGTATCTTCCTTTATTATCACACAAATGTAGCTTAGGTTGGATATCTACATCCCCATTTTCCCATCTCTTGTTTGCTTCTCCATTTTATTTCCCTGATAAGTATCTCCTGATTACTTTTTTTTGCCGCATATCTGTCATGGACCTCATGGTAAAACTATTATACTCGATAATAATTTCTCGTATTGGTTGTGAGATTACTTTCTATGCTTAATTTTTTGGTTTGGCTTCTTATTGATGCTGTTTACTGTCTATAATAAAAAGGACATCGCCTTGTCACGGACTGCTAAGTGCCGCATGGTTGGCTTGGAAAATCCAAGGCTGTGACAGCCTGCTTGTGTGGTGGCCATCATAGTGTCATCTTTATTTTTTCCTATATGCCCTAATGACATGCTTAATTGAAGTTAACGCATCTGATGCCTTTATATTTCCATATACATGCTGTTGATGACACTGGAGCGTCCAAAGCAAGTTATCAAAACATGAGCAAATGTAATAAAGCAAGAAGTGTGGACAGCATGTGCAGTCAGCATTTTTGATCCATTTTCAAAGCGAAATATGAATCGGGTCTATGGGAATTTGATTGCAAGGCCTGGACCATTTGAAAGATGATGTTTTTAGTTTAAAAAGAAAGTGCATGATTTTGAGATTTCTGATCATAGTTATTTATTTATTTTTTGTGAAGGGTGTCAGAGCTGCCTGCAACTTCCTAAGAAAATGTATTTTGGAAATTTTTGCTGCTTCACTTTTTTTTTCTTTTCTTTTCAAGGAGTCTTTACGTTCTCAAGGTAAATTTATGATTCTTCGTAGTTCCTAGTGGTATGTAATCAAAATCTTTATTTTCATTAAGTATCTTGGAATATAAGGTAACAAGCGAATTACCTGTTCCTATGACATTCTCAACAATAAATCATAATTCATTTTTTAAAATGTGTGTCTATCTATATGTGCACAATACAAAAGGGTCCACATGGAAAGGGAAAACTCTCCAAATCCTTACCTGCTCAGCTAGGAGCCTTTCGGCTTTCGTCTCTAGGGAAAAAGAGTGCTTTACTGAAAAAAGAGAGCCAAAAGAAGTGTACAAGTAAATATCCCATAAATCAATCTTATAAGGTGGAAAATAAAAAAAAATTCCATCCACAAACTAGGTAAAGATTTATTGATTTCACTTGAACTTCTATTCATTCTTTATTCGATGTGAAGAGGGATTTGAAAGTAACAAGTTTTTTATACTAATCTCAACCATTGATTTTTTTAGATGAGGGGGACAAATTTCACATCAACCTTCATAAATTGAGCTTGAAAAGTGAAATATAGAGAGAGAAGAGGAGCAAATTGGTAAAAGGAGAGAGAGAGAGAGAGAGAGAGAGAGAGAGGGGGGATGAACTTTTTGCTTTCTTTACCGTATGAAAAGATAAATGCCACATCAGAAGGTTGTGAATTGTGATATAGATTTACATGTGCATGGTGGGATGTTCCAAGAAAAGTATTATAAAATCCTTAATCTAGAATGGATTCTTCAGGGTATGAATTTAGTCTAATCAGCCTTTGGTTTATTGGAAAGAAGATTTCCTTCTAATTAATCTTGTCCTTTTGTTGGATTTCATAGTAAGCTAACTCATTTTCTTTAGAGTGTGATCTTGTTTTCACCCACCCTTCTCCAAAATCTGGTATGAGATGAAATGGAAGTGTCCTTTTTCTCATTATTTAAGTGGCAGCGAGATGCCCATGTGCCTTATGGGGCGAGTTGCTTGACAAGAATTTGAGAAGGTAGGGAATTGTTGTTGGGGTTAGCATATCTCTCATATTCACACACAGACTTGTAAATGTATATAAGAATGATATCTTGGAGGCATATGTGCATGCCGTGTTCTCTTTCAATTTCCTCTAAAGGCCAAAGGGAATAAACAAAGCCAAAACCTTCATTTTTTACACATGAAGCTTCTTTGTATCTTGCCACTATTAAATTATTCTACCATTTTCTTTAAGAAAGAGAATTAATTAAATATAGGAAAGAAATTGATCTCTAAAGTTTGTTTCCAACTTGATCAAAAGTTAAGCAAACAAGTCTACTTATAATTTGACAGATTTTTAACTGTTTTACTCCAGTGGGGGTGAATGTACGCATGTTTAATATTTCCATAGGACATTGGTAAACACAAAGGGATCCAATAATTTAGCATTGAGGCAATAAAAAAGATTGTGTAAGAAGGGAACCCCTGTCCATCGTCTTGTAAATGTTGTTTATACAAACAATACTATGAGAATTTTTATTTGTTTTTTTTCGTTCTTTCTTTCTCTTGGATTATACTAGAATAATATTGTATGTGGGTCTCCAAAAGACAAAAACGGGGATGTAAATAGCCAACATAACATAAATTTGTGATTATAAATGAATATATTGGCAAATGGTACAAAACATTTGGCTCAAGACATTGGCAAATGCAGAATTGTTCCTTCAAATCAAGTTGGAGCAATCATGACGTTGAGCAACTCTCTGTTCAGGTTGACTTTATAACATGTTTACCCACCTCTTGTTGGTCATGAAGACCCAATTACAAACATGGATTTTCTGTATTCTTTTTCATTTTGCTAAGATATAGTGTTATTTGATGAATTAGAAGTGGAATGCGGTTTGGCATGTGCATTTGTTTGAAGGTGTCTAAAATGTTGCCCGTGCCAATCCTCTAGATATCTTTTCTGTGAATTGAGTATATTAACATAGACATCTGCCTAAAAAAAGAAAAGAAAAAGAAAAACAAAAGACTTGATGGAAGAGGATATTGTGTAGGAGAAACCTCTATTCTTTAATATGTTTATATATTACAGATATTCTCACTAATCATTTTTGCAATCCCTTAACATAGTTTACAGATAGGGAAAACAAGTAATAGCAATTTGCATGGTTTCATTTCTTTCTTTTTTTTTCTTTTCCTTTGTTTTATTTCCAGGTAGATTAGTCGAGTGCAGTGCTTTAAAGAGAGCTATTGAAATCGTTTATGCGGCTACCTTACCCAAAGCATCAAAACCCTTCATATATATGTCAATTGTATTGCCACCTGAGCATGTTGACGTGAATGTACACCCAACAAAGAGAGAGGTATGAATGATTGTTGAAACTAATGCTGGGAAGCTGATAATTGTTAGTTTGTTACTACTAGGATAAAGGTTCATTATGGATGAATATTATTGCTTTCCATACATCATATTACTGGATTAGATCTTAGATGGCGCTTGGTTTGTGAAAACTCTCCTCTGTGTAAGTTCTTTGGTTGACATGTGTGACGACTTTAACGTTTTTTTTTTTTAGACTTATGAATGGATGGACGTCACCTGGCAAACTTTATAAGACCAAAAATGTGTCTTTTGGACTGCAGAATGAGTTTAAACTGCTTCATTCCTCGGATTTTCCAAGCACTTTTAAAACTGTATCACATACTTGATTAATATGCCCCAAATATTGTATTATTTTCTTATTATCTCCAACATTTTTGTGGGGAAATCATTATATTTTAGGCTCTGGTCTAATCTTTTCTTTTCTTTCCCTTCTTTCCCCTGGTGTGCATGTCATGTCTTTCCTTTTGCGGTCGCAAGAATTGAAGATGCCATGCAAACAATCCACTATATGAGATATATTAATCTATAGGAAAAAAATACATATCTGATGTCGTTTTTTTTAATGATCCATAACATGAAAATTATTGCAAGTCACACATGATGTCTCACGATGTAAATTGTGTGGATTAAAAGCACATCACTAGTATTAGGGGTCTACCAATTTCGGTGTCAGTCTGATGTGATGCCCCTAATTTTTTGGAAACATTTAGAGCAATGAAAAACTAAAAATAATTATCCAAGACATGCATTAAGAAACAATAATAAGAAATAGGAAGTAAACATTAGAGTTTAAGATTATATTACCACAACGTAAAAGTATAACAACCTCAAGGAAAAGAGTTTACTACAAGTTCAAACAAAACAATAGCAAGATATAGAAACAACTAAAACAAGAAGTCTACAAAGGACTAAGTGAGCCACGGTTTCACTTCATCCACTATAAAGTCCTCACCAGGCTCCTCAATGTCTTCGTAACTTGGCATGATATGTTATGAACTGCAAAATCCAGTGGAAAACTAAAATCCGAAACCAAGTATTCTACCCTTAGATACATGGAAACATGATATGTAACATATGAAAAAATGCGAGAAATAAATAAACAAAGCAGTAACAGATGTAATCTCAACTATTGGTTAATTTACAACCATAAGGTCAGATTAACTAGATGAGACTACGGAGTTTGAACTGTGAAAACTATCCTAACCCAACCTCTATGCATAGACACCTCTGATTGACCGAAACCCTCCTTGTAGTCGTAATGCCATCTTAGTCGAATTAACCACCCAACGAGGACATCAACGAGGCAAGGCCGTAGACGACGTCGGTCCCTCACACGCCACCCTACTAACATGCCTCTGCGGTGTAGGACAGTGCACATGCAACCCTACTACTTCCTCAGCGTTTTGATACCCACGCCAGTGTCAATCTTAAGGCATGTATTGTTACAACATACTTCTCAAGATAAACTGGAATTTGGCTGTAACCACAAACCAATTGAGGGGGAGTATCAACCCTGTTAAACTCTCCGGGAGATGAAACTCTGCGATGCATAAATATAAATATTAATTATTATTATTTTATTTAACTTCATAATTATTTAATTTTATTTTTTTATTATTAAAATTATTAAATATCTATTGAGGGGGGAACAATCCTGTTAAACCCTTCGGGAGGTGAAACTTCGCGAGGCATAAATAAAGATATTAATTTTTTTATTTTATTTTTT
>JAULJZ010098048.1:0-12007 GCA_032270985.1 Heliamphora pulchella | reverse complement strand
GGGGGGGGGAGATGTGTGTGTGGAACTTGCTAGCATAAGATTAAGGAAGTACACGAAAGGTGAGAGTGAGCCATGTGCAAGTTAAGGAAGAGGAAGGTGTAGTAGTAATTTCCGAAGGCATTGTTTGGAAAATATTTATTGAAGCGTTTAGGGGAAGTTCCAAATTTTCTTGTAAATTAGAGTACAAAGGTAAAGGAGGTTATAAAGATAGCATTAAAAGTTGTAAGACCTACTGGCATCCCCAGAAGAAATGTAGTGTTGAGGTGAAAAATGGTAGACTAATTTGTGTAACAAGATACTATAGTCTAAATGGAGGCAAGCATAGTTGAAATTCAACTATGATGGCATTAAACACAGTCACAGAACAAACCTTTGGGAGAGAAAAACTAGGCAAAGATTAAGCCACAAGACAACAATTTCTGAAAAATTATTAAATTTTATGTGTAGTGCCTATGAGATCCTTTATGGAAGCTATTTCCTACTTGGATGATACATGGAAAGATGTATCGTCCGAGTAGAGATGTATACTTTTTTTATAAGTAATATCATCTAAGCAGAGAAGAAAAAAAGAAAGAAAAAAGACATTCACATGGTATTTATTGACTTCAAAAAAAGAGCATATGATAAGATTCCCAAAAGGATATTTAAATGGTTTAAATTTTTGATGTGGAATAGAGATGTGATTAGAGGACTTGTACAACAGAGTTATGAATAGTGAAAAAACAGTGAGAGGAGAAACAAGTTTCCCATCAAAACTAGTTTATACCAAAAAAATATACAAAATTTCCAACTCTTTTCTTTAGTTATAAAGGCAATTATAAGGACATTCAAAAAGAGATCTAATTATGGGTGTTGTTTGTAGAAGTGTAATTTTGGTTATTTTTCTATTTTATTGTTATTTAAAGGGTAGTTTAGTTATTAAGGCCAAGGGTTAAGTTTTGCTTTATATATATTTTGTAACTTTATCTTTAAACGTTATGCTTTTTATTACAAAAGTAATATAGATCTTTTCTTTTGCAATATGATATCAGAGCCATCAAAACCCTAGCAGCAACCGTCACCACCGACCAATCCTTTCTTCTCCCTAGCCGCACCACAGCAACCGTCACCATCGACTAGTCCTTTCTTCTCCCTAACCGCACCACTTCAAAACCCTTGTTGACCACCGACAAGTCACGGAGGACCACAGACAAGCTAGCCAAAACCCTAACCCTTCATTTTTCTCAACCCCAGCTTCAAAACCCTGGCCTCTTCCACACACAGTTGTCAAATCGTAAATCGTAAATCGAAATTCTAGTTTTGCTAATCGTAAATCGAATCGAGAATTATAAAATTCAGCATGAACTATAAAGATAATGTTTAAACACTTCACATGCATGAAATAAAGTGAATAAATTGATATTAACAAAAATTATACAATAAAAACATAATTAAAAAAAATATAAATGTGAAAAACATTTACCATTATCGCAAGAGATTTCAACACAAATCCAACTAATCATAAGATTCCATAAAAATCATTATATATTCTCCATTGGAATTTAAAAATGGACTAAGAAATCTCAAACAGAGTAAAACAAAGAGATGAGAGTTAAATATAAATTACTTCAAAACATATTTTGTATTCTTATTGTTAATAAAGAAAAGTTTAGAAAAAATGTTGTAGAACAGTTGAGTCTAGTATGCTTCATTAAATAAAAATGAACAATTTATCAGCCATCATATTTTCCTCTTAAATATCCTAAAAAGATGCATAAAAAAGAGTTCATAATTTATCAGATTTGTCTAATTCTTATTAAATTCTCTAATCACTAAAAAATCAACAAATTATGCATTTTTATTTTTATTTTCACAATAAACATGCTAAGTTGTATCAAAGCATTTAAAAAAGAAAATGATAAATTAGAGATTTAGAATTTGTTGAATCTAATAATTATAAGAATTATATGAATCGTAAATAGTGGATCGAATCGTTAATTGAATCGTGAATCGTAAGATTCATCATGATTCTAGCACAAAATATATTCACTCATAGATTTGCATCGATTTATGTATAAATCGTGAATCGAATCGTTAACTAAATCGTCAATCATAAAATTCTAATAACTATGCTTCTACATCATCTCTTCGAAAATCCTAATTGTATTGTTTCAAAACCCTCGCCGACCACCGGCAGTCACTGACGACCACTGGTGAGCCCTTCTTTTGCATTGCTAGCCCCTCTTCATGCGGCGCAGATTGCCGACGATCCTCACTGAAGTTTTTTTGTACATCAACCGACCACCATCAAGCTTCGTCGGACTCTTATCCTGCATCTCCGACCACTGACGCCCCCAATGGCCTTTTTGACTACCACTGGCGACTTTGTCTGGGCCTTGCCATCTGTCTTTCATCATATTTGGTCCCTAAACACTCATCTGACAACCATTTGGCAACTATTTGGCATATTTTATGGCTTTCTAAGAAATTTGGTTATGTTTCTTCATAAATGTTCTATAGGTTAGAAGTTTTGATTAATTTGTTGCAAATTTGGGAGACCCAATACCCGAGAATTGGTTCACGATAGTTTGACTCATCGCTACGAGATTTTGGTATTCTAGTCTCTTCTCTGCTCTTTGACTTGTTGGATGATCAAATTGCAAGCTTTTGGTATAATGTTGCATGGGAATTATTATCATTGGCATGCGACTTGGTCTTTCTCGCCTTTCATTGTGTCCTCCATTTTCGTTATTGCAATCTCTATTTGAGCAATTTTAGAACATGCAAGTATCCTTTGCACTCTAATCTCATGCGTAAGCTATGCCTACTTTCTCTTTAGGTTTGCATAGTTCTTAATATTTAATTTCGATTTTTCTCAAAATATGGCATCTGATTTGTCCAGTCTCAATCGTTGTCCTTCCCCCTCATCTCCAATTACTATTTCTATTACTAATGGCGCTTCTATGCAAGTTGTATCTTTTGACAATGTTATTCCTTCTTCATCTTCTTCATTATTAATACCTAATGTCTTTTATATACCATAGTTGACTATCACTTTATTATCTATTAGTCAGCTCTCTAATTCTGATTTTGACGTTCTGTTTTCTTACTTTGATTGTGTTATCAAGGACCGGACGTCCCAAAAGCAGGTTGAGATAGGGCGTTGGACTGGTGATTTATACGTGTGGAAAAGTTTGCATCTTTCTTTAGATTCCTCCTCTGCGGCTTTATCTTCTTTTTCTTTATAACAATATTCTTCTCCTTTTTGTCTTTGGCATTGTAGGTTAGGCCATCTGTCTAGTGAACGTCTCAAACAATTAGTCCAGTCTGGTTGCTTAGAAAGTGTATTAATGATATTTCTAAATGTAATAGTTGCAAACTTGCACTAATGTTAGTAGTACATTTTCATAAAAGAACTTCGCTTTCAACATCTCTTTTATCTCTTGTTCATATTGATGTGTGGGGTCCATCTCCCATTGCAATAAATGGCGGGTCGGTGCATTATATTTTCTTTATTGATGATTATAGTCAATTTTGTTGGGTGTAGTTGATGTCTCACAATTTGATTTCTTTCGTATTTATCACATTTTTCACTCGGTGGTTCACACTCAATTTTCCACAACTATCAAGATTCTTCGTTCTGATTTGGGTGAAGAGTATTTTCAAATAGAATTCATTAACTTTTTAACTGCATCTGGCACTATTCATCAATTTTCATGTTCTAACACTCCCGACCAAAATGGTAGAGCTGAAAGAAAGCACTGGCAGATCTTTGACACGGCTCGCACCTTTTTTCTTTCCTCCTTTGGCCCTACCACTTTCTGGGAAAAAGCAGTCCTTGTTGCGGTGTATCTTCTTAATTGCATGCCTACACCTCTTCTTTCTGGAATTTCTCCTTATGAAAAATTGATGGGTCATACTCCTAATTACTTCTTGTTACGTGTTTTTAGATGTATTTGTTTTGTCCTTCTCGAAAGGGAGCGCAATAAACTTAGTACTCGTTCCGCTATTTGTGTCTTCTTGGAATATGCTATTCAAAAAGATTATATGTTTTATGACCTCACATCTAAACGCCTTTATATCTCCCGTCATATTGTGTTTCTTGAGTGTCTCCACTATTTTACTCTACCTTCCAAATATGGCTTGTTCCCAAAGAAGATTTAATTGTCATTGATCCATTTCCGAATGTTGTGCCTTCTAACGAGTTTACTTGTACTCTTGACGTTTTTTAACTTTCTCCTCAGTCTCATCCTTTCGTTGTTTCGTCTTTTTCACGAGTCTATTCTCGTAGGCCTCCTCCTCCTCCTCCACACATATCAACTAGCTTTGACACAATTCCCTTGGTCTATGTGGATCTTGATCCTTCTGAACTGTGCTATCCCTTACATGCTCATACTCTACCGGTAAGATTTGAATTTTCTAATACCTTCTTTTCGTCTTTTTATTATGCTTTTCTATCTACCATTTATGCTTACTTTAAGCCTCAGTCCTTTAAACAAGTATGTATTGATCTAAACTAGATCAATGCCATGCAAAACGAATTAACTTCTCTTTAAAAGACTTTGTACTTGTGCTATGGCTCGTGCTACTGCTAAAATTGTTGGTCTCATATGGCTACTTATTGATTTGAGTGTTTCTCTCTCTTCTACCTCTCTCTACCGTGATAATAGAAGTGCTATCCGGATTGCTCACAACTTTGTTTTTCATGAGCTTATGAAGTATATAGCGATTGACCGTCATTTTGTTCTTTAGCATCTTCAGATTTGTACTATTGATCCACTCTTCGTCTCCGCATCCTTACAGCTTGCTGATGTTTTTACCAAGACTCACACTTCGACTTGTTTTTGGTTCTTGCTTGACAAACTCTCACTACTCAGTAGGCTCCCATCATGAGGTTTAGGGGACTGTAAAAGTGTATTTTTGGTTATTTTGTTATTTTATTGTTAGTTAAAAGGTAGTTTAGTCATTAAGGCTAAGGATTAAGTTTTGCTTTATATATATTTTGAAACTTTATCTTTAAACGTTATGCTTTTTATTACATAAATAATAAAGATCTTTTCTTTTGTAACATTGTTTAATGACATCATAGTTTAGGTTAAGTTGGAATAAGACTTCGTTTAGCAACTTAGCTTTTAAGCCACTTTCTATTGGCATTTGAAAAAGTCCCATTTGACAAGGCAAACAAACTTACAATTTTTTTTTTGCTTTAAAGTGACGACTTCACCCTTCATTAATAAGCATTACAATTGTCTTGTAAGGGCTTGGAATCCACACAGGAAAAAAAGTAGGCTTTTGGTTTTTTTTTTTTCCCGCCAAACCAACATCTTGGGTTCCTTTGCTTTTTGAGCCAAAAAGTTGTCTTTTAAGCCACTGTCCAAACGAAGCTTACGACAAAATATACGAAGTGCAAGTGTAGCAAAACTAGAAGGCATGAATAAGAATATACTTAAACACAATAGGAAAGAGATAGCTAAGAGTAATCAACAATTGTTTTAATATCTTTGGATGAAGTATTCATAGTAAAGGGAAAATAATAAAGATATGGGAAAATTGCACACCTCCCCCAAGGTTTAGGAAAATTTCAAGGACCTCCCCTGAGGTTACTGAAATGACACTGCACTCCTTTCTGTTTTAACTGTTGGTATCAGATTCTCTCTTCCGTTTATTCACTATTAAGATAATGGTTGGAAATTACAGAGCTAAGCATAAAAGCATATTTTGTGTTTCAAATTTGCCCTTAATAGTGTGTAATGACCTTTCTAGCCCTATCAATTTAGGTTAAAATTCAATTTTGTCCTAACAACCCACCACCAACCTTCTCTTTCCACCAAATCCAAACCCTTCATACCAATCAAACTCATCTCAGTTGTCTATGCCGCCAAGCCATCCAAGAATCCCATTGTCTCTGATAAACCATCCAAACCAAATTCGTCGGTGGCGGCGGTGGCAACTGTGACACGTCGAGGAGTTTTGCCTGAGACAGATCGATGAGACATTGTCGGAGCAGAGAGACAAGTTTCTCTCCTACAAGGAGTTTAAGAAGCGCCTAAAGCTGATCAAGCCCAAAGGCGGTGATTACAGCGCCGTCGCCAAGCGCCAACGGTTGGATTCCATAGGAGATTGTGCGGACGGCGACGAAGAGGAGGTTGCGGTGGCGGTGTGCGAAACACAAACCCCTCCCGCAGTGACCCCAAAACCCGTCGGCTATCAGCATTTGTATCTTGGATTTGGTTTCCATTGGCTTATATATAAATCTTCGTCTCGTTCTCCCTCTCTTTCTCTAGATTTGCATGTATATGTATAGGTGAATGTATCTATCACTATCTGTGTCTATTACTTTTCCTCTCTCTCTCTCTAAAAGTTAACTCACGGTTAATTAAGACCCACAATGCCATCGACGCTTGCCTATAATACCCTGCCATTCCATAACTCTGCCCTCCTCCAACGAGTTCGGACATTTTCAGATTCTCTAGTTTTGTTTACCCAAAAACTTTGAGCGTAATCGCACGCCCAGTTAAAGCTCTAGATTTAAATTCTTAAGGTTTCGAATTTTTTATCTCCTAAATAGGTGTGAACAAAATCTTTAATCGAACAAAGCTTTTGGCATTGGAAATTTTATTTGATCAACAAATCTTTAATGAAGTTTTTTATTTGATCTTATAACCTCCACCACCAGACTTGATTTGATGCTGAGATTTTATTTGACTTTTTTATCTTTTATGGAGATTCTTTTTTTTTTCAGAGAATTGAAATGCAACAACAAAGATTCAAGCTTCTAGAGAGAGAAGATTCTAGCATATAGAGAGATAGAGGGAGAGGTTGAGAAATTATTTAATTGAGAGGTAAAATTGTAAAAAAACATTTTTTGTTAACGGCGTGTACTTAAGAAGACTAGCAGAGGAAGTCATTATCATTTCAGATACCTTGGGAAAGGACCTTGTATTTATCAGATATCTCAAGAGAGGTATTTACCTTAAAGTTATTGATATTAACTTGGAATAGTATGAATGGATTGGCAAACTCTTTCAGAACTGGTGTGATCATATAATTCTTTGTAAGTTGAAAGAAATATTTTATAGGACAAGTCAACACCTATAAGGCCATCAATATTTCGTGGTACCAAGTGTTGGACAAAATGAAACTTGTTCAAAAAATGAGAATATCAAAAACAAATACATCCACGAAAAGTTAGAAGTGCCACCAATTGAAGATAAAGCAAGAACAAGTCAATGGGGTTGGTGGTGAATATATGATGGGTTGCACAGCAAGGATTTCAACAGGATGGGCAAAACTCCCCGACCCCAAATGGGGGTGGGCATCATTGGAAACTTAAAAAGATATCTTTTTGTAGCATTTGAAAGCACTAGGGGACTACAAAAGAACGGGCAAAACTTCCTTGGCCCCAATCAACATTTATCAAACCACATTTTGCAATTAAAACTTGGAAGCAACAGAACAAAATGACTGAAATGGATGTAACTACAAGCTAGTAACATAATGCAATTCTAAAATATGGACAAAACACAAAATGATAAAAACTAGTCACCAGTATTAAACGATTCTTGTGGTAGACATTGAACCCATGGATATTAACATGTGGAGCTTCCTTCAGAAACCCTATTGTTGTGACGACTGTACCCTGCACAGTAAACCCAAATATAGTAAGGTGAATGATTACTACCAGATTCTGCAATACATGCATGTGGCATAAAGCTTCCACTAATTGTCAGTTAGGCATACAACTAAATTACTAATACCTAGGGGATAGAAGTATAAAGAGAGATGTCAGTTGTATTGACAGCATGCACACACGTGAAAGAATGAAATAATATATTAGGAGAGCTAAACTAAACAAAAGGGAGAGGGAGAATATTGGCACAGACAAAGCATACCCATAATGTCATCAAAGGAATTTGAACCCAAATAAGTGGATGAAAACCATCCTCTTCTTGAGGTCTGTCCTGTTGGGTTGTTATCGACTTATTCCTCAAGTTACTCCCTTGTTTCGGCCTTGTCATGCATAGCTCTGTTCTAGCTCAAATATTTCTCGTCCTTGCCTTTTTGTACCCCTCTCTCTCTCTCTCTCTCACACGCACGCACGCACAAACCCAATCAATATTACTTCCTAATGATTACTAGTAAAAAAACAAAAACAAAAAGACAAATGTGTACTTTACATGTATAAATTCATATTCCTCAATGAGATCTAAACAATTATCAAACTTCTTCAAAATGTAACTTATAACATAAAGCCTTGATTATCTTAGTTTACTCATAAAAACAATTTTCATGTTTACACGGATCAGGTTTTACCAGTATGCCAGTTATGACCTAATTCAAGTCAGCCATGTGTTGGAAAAGAAAAATAAGTAGATAAATAAATAAAACTAATGTCGTCGGACTTCAGTACATGTTCTGGATTAGTTGAGCAGGATTATTGACTGATTACAGAGATCGAGATTTGAGACAGACAACTCTCCTTAAATGTGTCTGCTGCTTTCAAACAGCAAAAATCACACCAGTTAAAAAGGCCAAAAAAAGTCAATGCGACAGATTGACCATTCACATGAGATGCAAGAGTGGAAATTGGACTTTCAAGATCACGAACAAAATGTTTCTCCCAATATATATATATATGTGTGTGTGCGTGTGTGTGTGGTCCCATCCGGAAGGCCCAGATCCCACGAGTGAATTAGTTGAGCCATTATCATTATAGTCAAGGCATCTTGAACAGAACATCGTGAGACAATTTGGTTCTTTTTGAATCACTATGAAATTCAAAAATAATTTCTATTTTGTTTGATCGTGTTTACGTTACTCAAGCCAACATTCTTGCTTCTGCTTCGTCTCTACACACACACACACACACACAAATATAATATACAACCAAAAAATGAATTCACAATCATTAAATACAACCTCCACACATCCACCGCTATGAGGTCTGTACAAGATGAACTCCGGAAATTTGAGATCAGCAGCAATGTTATGATATTCAACAACTCGCCCACGCAACATTATGCAAAAATTTTCAGGCATTCGCAAGTACAAGACGGACAAATATGCCTGTGAATAGTGAGGGGAAAAATTAGTAACCGTTGACAATATATGTATAATGTGTACAAGTTCTAAAACATAGACTCACACGGAGGGAATAGCGGAGTTGATTAGCCATGTGCTGTTCGCTTACTGTCATCCGATTATTATTCTCCATAAGTTTGGCATCCCCACTTAGACGAATATCCTGCACCCACCATGTCACAAGGAGATCCTTATAAACAATGATTAGAAAATATATTTCAAGATGAAACAGAAATACATGAAATAATTCCACCTCAGGATCTGAGTCGAAATCTAGCTCCATAGTGCCCTCCTCATTTGACCACAAATTATAGACGATGACTTTTGTGCCATGAAAAACAATGTCATCAAACTGCTCATCAAATAGAAAACCCCACTAGTAAGGGGAACAAAATAAATGATACCAATGAAGCCAGAAATTAAATGCAGCTAACTCAGGACTCAAAAATAGCAGACAAAGGATATTCCATGATGAGATTATCCTCCAGTGGAATGCAATAATGCAACATAATCTGCATTTTCATATTTCCAATAGGTGGCTATGATTGTTCTTATTTCACAGTCACAGTCTATACAAGCTCCATCTTTCTTGTAAATTAACAATGGCATCTCAAACCCATCACCTAAATAGCAACTGTTAATATATATTCAGTATTAATATATTAAGTATTAATAATATCTTGTGGTGATGCCTACAGTATCTGCTGTATGCTCTCATTACTTAATAAATACGTGCGTATGCCTCACAATGAGAATACACGCTTTTCTGTACTCTCTCTCTCTCTCTCCCCTATTCTAACATGGTATCAGAACCATGAAACCCTAGCCACCACGAAACCGTAACTACCACCAGTAGCAAAACCCTAACCCTACCCGGCAACCACCAGAACCCGACCATCAGACCACCTCGCCGACCACCGTCAGCACGCCCTAAGGCCTCACTGGCCATCGTAGGCTCTCCAGGAGCCTGCGCCGACCACCGTCGACCCTCCTCGGTGCCTCCACAGCCTGCGCCGACCTTCGTCGGGTCTCTAGCAAGTATCGCCGACCCTCGTCGGTCCTTTCGAAGGCTGCGCCAATCCTAGTTAGCCCCTCCAGGGGGGCCGTCGTCCACAGTCGGCGCGACCAGGGAGGTTGCCGACCCTCGTCAGCTCTTCCAGGGGTGACGTCAACCACCATCAACCATCCTAGGGGGTCCGATGATCACAGTCGACCCACTCTAGGCCCTTGCCGACCTCTGTAGGCTCCTTCCGAGCATTGCCGCTCACTCCTAGCCCTCCGACAGATCTCTCACTAGTTCCGCCAGGTTCTCTTTTTCTCACAGTGATGTATGTTGGCTCAATGGTGCTGTGAGAGTCTAGTGTGGTGCTTTCTCGTATCTCCGTGTGGATTGAGATGCGTATTTCGTGGTATTTTTGGTTCCCTTTTTGGTGAACAAGGATGTCAGAGGACTCCGTGACCTGCGAATCCCAAGTTGAAGCTGGACGAAAGCGTACCTCTAAGGTGTTCTCGTCATCCACGCGGTTAGTTGAACGGAAACTTGATGGCGCCAATGGTTATACTTTATAGAAGAAAAGTATTATTAAGTCACTTCAAAGCATGGAGCTCGATTTCCACCTGTTTGATGACCCTCTATCACATACTTCAGCGACCTTCCAGACTTGGACCTGGGATGATGCCCGGATATTCAGTCAGTTGCTCAACTCGATGGATTCTTCCATTTAGGCTTTGGTGGCTAATACTGAAACTGTGCGAAAGATCTAGTCCTCGTTGGAATCAGTCTATTCCTCCAGAAATCATCTCTCTCGCCTATATGATGTCATGAAAGGCTTCTTTCAGTCGTAGCAGTCCGGGAAGCCTCTTCAGGATCACTTTATGCAATTTAAGATTTTGGCTGACAAGTTTGATCGTCTTCTTCCGTTCACAAATCAGCTATCTCAATTTCAGCAGCAGAAGCAGCAACTTTTGGTGCTGTGCTTCTTGGCAAGTTTAGATTCCGAGTTTGACTCAGCGTATTCTCAAATCCTTGCTCGAGCAAATATTCTCACTCTCTTCAAGACATTTCGACGTGAGTCGAGCGCCTTGTCGGGATGAGTCTCGTGGTACTGGTACATCTCCTGTTGAGATCTCTGATCAGTCTGCTTTGGTGGGTGTCCATGGTAACCGCAGCGATCGAGGCCTTGGTCGTGGTGGTGGTAGCAAATCTGGTCGTGGAAGAGGTCGTGAGACCCGTACGTGCCACTATTGCTGGATTTGGAGACACATTCGCAGTGAATGTTACAAGCTTCATAGGAAGCCCCCACTGGTGGCTAACGCCACATCTGAGTTTAGCCAACAAAACTATATCCAGCCCAGTCCGCATGGGGAACCCACCTCAACCAGACGAGTTGTTGAGATGACTACTGCAGAATATAATCAGTATATGTATGGTCAGATTGGACAGAGTACGAGCTCTTTTGAGGTACTAGCGACCACCTTTGCAGGTAATCCTACTGCATGTGTGGCTACCCCTCACACCTGGGTTATTGATTCTGGAGCTTCTGCTCATATGGCTGGATCAACATGTATTTTATCAGATTATAAGCTGACTCCTGGTCGTGCTGGTGTTTTGGTCGCTAATGGATCCTCAGCTGTTGAGAGTTGTAGTGTTGCGACACCAACTCCTGCCCTCTCTTTATACAATGTCTTCCATACTCCTGCTAATCCCTTTAATCTATTATCCATTAGTTAGATTACTACTAATTTGAGTTGCTCCGTGACATTTTTTCCTGACTCGTGTATTTTTCAAGATTTTACAAAGAAGAGGATTATCTGTAAAGGACGGGTCTCTGGGGGGTTGTACCTGCTCGATGCTGCTCCTGCTCAGCCGTATTCTGCCTTGTTGTCTTGGGCACCCTGGTTTGTCGAGTTTTAAAATTCTGTACCCTAGTTTAAATCTGTCTGCCAT
>JAULJZ010098037.1:0-12008 GCA_032270985.1 Heliamphora pulchella | reverse complement strand
TGCATTTATGCGGTGTATATAGTTTTTTTAATTTTTAAAAATGAAAATTAAAAAAATAAAAAATAAAAAATAAAATCAAAACACAAAATTTTAAAATAATTTATTCAAACTCTCATTTTATTCGAAAAGACAATAAATAATACTATTGCTTCGTAAGTTATTTACTATCAATATTCACTATATATAATCGTTATAATCAACTATATAAAAAGACAATATTGTCCAATTCAAACAAAAAATAAAAAAATTAGCTTTTCACTCAATCAGCTAATTTAAAAATTTTAGCTTAAAATTAATTTACCAAATAATTTATTTTAAACTCAATTTAATTTTTAAACTAAAATGAAAATATATATACAAATAAAAGAAAAAATTATAAAAACACCTCTTATACTATGACTATATGCATCATCTTACCTCGTGAACTAAAGAAGAGTACCAAATAACCTTTTAACTATTCGTAGGTATTACTTTAACTCTTTCCGTTAACATTTCGTCAAATAAGCGTACAAATAAATTACATGAACTAAAGAAGCGTAACAAATATATTTCCTTAACTATTCGACGGTATCACTTTTACCTCTTTTGTTTGAATGACTGCATCTCTGATTCTCTATTTTTCGTTAACTTGAAAAACGAAATATTAACGGAATGAGTTAAAGTGATATAAATTTTTTTTTTGACCGAGGAACCACCTCAAGGCAAGGCCATTTGGACCCACCCTTAAAGCGTAAACCTCTGGATACCTGCAATCACCCGCAAGCCACATGTATCGATTAAATCAGGACGCTTCCAGCGGAAGTCGAACACAAGACCTCCGAATTTACGGCCGGTCCCGTAACAACTTTAAACCGCTGAGTTACCTTAGCAGGTTTAAAGTGATATTCACAAATAGTTAAAAAGTTATTTTGCATACATTTTAATTCAAAAAATAAAATAATGCACGTTCATAATATGAGAAGTGTTCACGTGATTTTTTCAAAATAAAATTAAACTAGTTGCTCATCAACTCGTGTAATTCGTCAACGAACAGAATATTGGAGTCTCTATGGATTCCTTTAATATATGGCCTTCTAAAAGGTGGTGTTTGGCCTTCTAAATCACAATCGCGTCATTTTTTAAGATGTATATTTATAAATAAGCTTCTGTATTAGTTTTTTATTTGTATTCTTATTGGTTTTTTCAATTTATTTTTACTTATAAAAATATTCCCCTAGTAAGAGAAATTAGAAAATTATAAATTTCCAATTAAAATATAAAAAATACTAGAAACAATATATATATATATATATGATTTGCTTTGTTTTTACTTTAAAATTTTATTTAATTACGAATAATCAAAAGAAATATTTAAATTTGCTTCCCCCTAAAAAAGAGAGAGAAGTAGTTAGACATGTAATCAAATAGTTTATTTATAAAAATGTGAGAAAACTATTAAAAGGTTACACAGTTTCACTAATGGCGGTTTATAATGATAAATTATGAATATCAGCGAAATTTATTTAAATTTAAATAAATTTCTAATAAACAAAAAATAATGATAAGTGCTAATTGCTTCACTAAAATGCCAATATAAACTAAAAAGTCAATAAACTAAAATAACCCCATAAGTCAAAATACATGTTGCTTATTTTGGTCGAATTTTTTATTTTTTAATTATAATTTTTTAATTTTTTAATTTTTTTCACCAAGATATCCAAAAAAAATAAAAAATAAAAAAGACAAAAATAAAAATAAAAATTCTCACATTGGCCAATAATATTATTATAGATTTGTTTTCACTCATTCGCTTCCTCCAAATGCTCCTGTTTTTCTTCATCAGTCATGAAAGCCGTGATCGGAAACGATTTCCCGATCCCCAGCGGAGTCTTGAAATGGATTTTGCGGCTTTCAGGACCGTCGATGCTCATCTCAGCGATGGGCACCCACATCAGGAGCTGCTTGCTCTTGACGCCGGTCACCTTCTTCATCCTGAACTTGTCTACGTACCCCGTCACCTCGGCGGCGTAGCTGACGCGGGTGTTCGTCCCCTCAAAGAAATGCTCCGACGGACCCTTCTGTTTCATCCATATAAAGCCGGTTTCGCGAACTCTTCCGCACTCTTCGAGGTCTTGGAGGGGGAGGACGCCTTTGGGGAATCCCAGCTCTTGGAGGAGCTCCATGGAATGACGATGGCAAACGTCGGATCCGTACACGATCTCAGCTCCTGCGCGTTCATCTAATTCCTTCAACTTGCTGCTTGCCATTTCGATCGTTATGTAACTGTGAACTAAGTAATGATCGGATTCTGATCGATGTTCGTGTCGAGCAATGAAGAATCATTATGGTTCGGGGTGTATTTATACATGTATTACTACCTACATTACAAAACATCTATATTACAAAATAAAAGACTTATATCAAATTTAATATTTTTTATTTAATAATTAAAATTATTTTAAAAGAATTATCAACGATTTAAAATAAAATAAGTTCAAAAAAGTTCTCTTTATACCTATCTTGAAACATATAGAAAGAAATCAAAAATAATTTTTTTTTTCCTTATTCAGCATATAAAAATATGAAAAAAAATTTAAAAAAACTTATTCTCTCTATGTGCCTATCTCAAAACATATTTATGCTTTTTTCTTATTTAGCATATAGAATGGTGGAAGAAAGTCAAAAAATTAATTATTAAAATTAATTATTTTTTCATCTTTTTTATTTCAAAATTAGTTTTTTTAATAATTAATTTTCTTATATTTAAAAATAGTTAATTTTTTTATTAAGAGTATTACAATAAAATAATTAATTTTAATTTATTCAAATTATATTAAAAATATTTTTGGACACGATTTATGCCTAATCCGCGTACATGAAAAGAAAGAGAAATAATAATTTGATGCTTGTTCTTGGGTGTTGAGCTAAATGGTTCGTAATTTAAAAGGTTGTTCACCTAATTAATGTCATGCTGATGGCGTACCCGGTGGTAAGTTCACCTATCAATGATTACCCGAGAAATGGGGTGTTTTTGTAAAGCTTTTAACTTTTATTTTTTGCTTTTTATTATTATTAATTATAAATTATAATTTACTCTATATATTTATAATTTTTATTATAAATTATAATTATTTTTTTATTTTAATTATAAATCACAATCTTTATTAAATATTCATAACGTCTGCTTTAAATTATAATTTTTAAGTTACTAACAGTAACATTGCTATATTAACATAAAGCCCACGGTCATATTTAAAAATAATTATATATTTTTTTTTATATGTTGTGTGATGATTAATTTTTTTAGTAAAAAAGATTAAAAAATATATTAAAAATTAAGCTCATGCTATGCACTGATATAATCATATAAATTTTGTATATGATATTTATATTCTTTAAAAGTCAACTAAAATAAAACATACCATTTCTTTTTTTTAAGCGTATCAAATAATTATCTATAGATGGTTTGTGTTACGTGATAAATTAAATTATTTGATTATTTAAAGAAAGAAAAATTAGATAATTTCATATGTAGTTCTAATTTAACTATTTATTATGGTCTCTTTTGGCAATTTAATTTTAAGTCAAATTTTTTGTTTAAAAATCACTTTAAGCCAAATTAATAAAAAAATTCGTTTGGTGAACCGTATTAGTGATTTTAAATTAAAAATAATAAGTCAAAAAACTTGACTTAAAGTGACTTAGAATCAATATAAATTTTTATTTTTTTAACAAAAGAATTTATAAACACTTGTTAATTTACACAAAAACGTATCGTTATATCAAAAAAAGATCGTAATTTAAATAGATTTAGAATCTTACTATACATATAAAAATTAATCATATCGCCATGATATTAGATTCTCCTTAACATTAGGAAAATATTAATAATTAAGGAGAGAAAACATAAATAATTTCATAATATATCTAGAATTTTAAAGAAAAGATAGGAAGATCCCCAAAATCAAGAATTGATAGATTTTAGATACGATTCTTATATATGGCAATTTATCTTTTAAAAACATTGGTAATTGCAAAATATTAGGAAAATCTTTTTTGATTAGTATGATCTTACTTTTAGCTACCACTAATTAAAGGATTTGTTTATTTAAAAAATAAAGCTTTATTTTAATTTTAGGGAATATATCATCCGGTCTAGTATTAAATATATAATTTTTAGTTTAAAATTTTAAAAAATTAGAATTTGAGTTTTGAAGCTCCCGAGATGCTCCAAAAGAAAACTTATTTATTTAAATGTTACTTATATAAAGGCCTGTGTATTGTAGAAAATAGTATTTAATAAAATAATCATTTCGTGGACTTGTTCGCATTATAAACTATCTATTTTTGCTAGTCGTACGTGGTCTTGTTTGCATTATCAGCTCTATGTTTGCATTTTAGATGATTGATGGAGAGTTAAATTGCAACCATGCAGAAAAAAAAAATTAAGTCAAAAATAAAAATTATTTTACCGAAAATGAGAATATTAATGTGGTTATTCTGTTTGAGAAAATGCAACTTTTGATGTATGTGAATATGTCGACAACTTGTGAGAATATGAGAATATAGTAAGATAACTTGCTTAGAAGTGAGAATATGTTAACAAGATAAAACAGACAAGATTAAAAATGAAAATATATTAACATGATAAAACAAATTGTGATATACAGAATAAGTATATGTTCATAGTTTTTCATATGCTGACAACTTGAAAAAATATGAGAATATGATAAGATTACTTGCTTAGAAGTTAGAAATATGTTAACACGATAAAACAAGTTGTGATAAAAAGTGATAATATTTTAACATGATAAACTAAATTATGATAAACAGAATGAATATATGTTCATATTTTCTCATATAAGCAATAGTTGATATTTTTTTTAAGTAGTTTCGTTCCAGAACTTGTAACCCTCGGAAATTTATGTAATAGAACGGTGTAATACAATATGTTTTCGAAATCTGTGTTGAAAATGATTTTGACTGAGAATGTAATACAATATGATCTTATCTATTTAGTATCATTTATTACCATAAATTCAAAATTCAACTTGCCATATAAAGCATTTCGTTTGCAGCTATATTATATTACCATAACATGTTGAAACAAACATAGAACCACGAGATATTCGAAAATTGAAATTAAATTGGATGATAAAGTCTCCATAAATATTCTTTAACAGGTGCTATAACGTTGGAAATAAAATTAGCCGAGTATTAAATGATATCAAATTCCATAGAGAACATTTTGAAGGTATAAAAGTCCCAAAAATTATTAAAAAGATCTCGTGAAATAATAGATCGGAGCATAGGAACTATTATCAAATAAGTTGTCAAAATATGACCCTACATTAAATCACCATTTAATCAATCATAATCATGAAACATAAGAACAAAAAGAAACCACAACATGTAGATTTTTGCGTGCAAAAACCTAATACGGGTAAAAAACTACGGGACTACCAAATTCAGGAATCAAGCACAAAAAAGTTGAACAGTTACAATACAACTTACAGACTCTTTGATCGAATCATCAATCCTCTAGTCCCAAACTTGTATGTCGATTCCTCGTTCACTGTTCTTCACTTGATTCTAGCTGTAACGAATTCTCGAAACAATTCCTTCGATAGAATCTTTTGTCGAAACTTAGAACACCGTCTAAGATTTCACTCGAATGTTCTTTGATGTTTTGGACCACGAAAGACACTTTTGAATAAGTACGGAAGCTCTGAATAATTGAGTATCGAAAATGTTTTCGTGGCTTATTAATAACTTATAAATAATTCTCCTTCTAATCCGGGCTAGCAGAGTTTTAATCCATTTAAAACTCTTCGGAGTTTGCTTGAGCGGTCCTTTGGGCGCTCGAACGGTCATGTGGCCGAATGCTTCTGTTTAATCTTGCTTCAGTTGCTTGCGTCATTGGCTTATGCATTGTACCACGAACTCAATCTTGAATAAGGGCTCTTTTAGCAGATTAAACAAAGATAAACTAGAACTAAATCTTAAAAGGACTCTAGCTTAACACAAATTCTTATAGAACCTATCTTAATCCAACTAAGAGTTATATGTCTACTAAACTATTTTGCATTGCCACACAAAATAAGACAGAAATTAATTGCATAAATTACAATTAAATTCTTTACAGTTTATTAAAAGTTCCACCAAACAAAAATATGTACGATACGTACCTATAACTCAAAAAATAAAAGCTGAAGTAAACAAAAGTTACGAGGGGGTCGATCACCAATGGTTATTGCTACAACCCAAAAAAACTAAACAATTAGAAGATAAAAATGAAAACTTGAAGTAAAAAAATGCACCTTTGAAGTAGGCTTAACTTAAAGTTCATAAATTCTAATTGATTAATTCAATTTAAGCAATGTAATGAAAAAAATAGAGCACACGCTGTGAACCATAGTAGCAGCAAAAATATGAAGGGACGTGGAATATACCAACCAATAAATAGATTCCTAAGTCAAATTTTGAAGAAGAAAAAAAATGTCAAATATAAATTTTCTAACAAAAACAAATAGATTTTGTAATTACAATATATCAATTTTCTCATGGTGCATGAGTTTTTTTGTCATTATATTATTATTTCTAACTAATTTTTATCAAAACAAACAAAAAAAATTGATAAAGTTGCCAGTGATAACTACTTATTCCATGAAGTAAATAAACACAAGATTGGACTAAAGTTGAGAAATCTAGTTCGGAGTATCTGGTAGCTCAAAACTGTTAGTCTTTGAATTGTTAACCCATGTTAATTCAGTCCAAAACGCCAAACATGGCCCAAGTGCATTTGTAATGTTAGCTATAATTAGAAAAAACAAAAAGGTGTGTAGGAACTCTCCTAATTAACTCCCAATCCCAATTTGCAATCTTGTTCATAAAACGCAACAATTAAGTTAGCAAGTGTCAAGTTTAGAGAGAGATGGAAAACGAAATAGATGTTGTGAGAAAGTGGCTGGCGATTTCGTGCGGTGGTGGTAATGGCAGACATATGGTGATAACGAGGTAGATTGTGGTGGTCGCGACCTTTGATGATTGTGGCTCACTGGAGGTTTGTGATTGGTGATGGATATGCGCGCGATAGTGGTTGGTAGCAGTAGAGATACGCGTGATGGTGATTGGAGGTTGCGATGGTGGTGGTTGGTGGTTTAGATAGTGGTTTAATGGTGGTTTTGTGATGATTGTTTACAACGATTGATGGCTTGTGGTGATTGTGTTGGGAGAAATACAACGCCACAATATACATGCTCGGTGGTCCAGAAAATACTTCTTTATTAATAAACAACAATTACAATAAATAGAATTTACAGAAAACGAAATACAGAAATTAACATGAATGGAATGTGTAAACCGAGTCCTGCAAACGCAGTTTCCTTAAGAATGATTCACCGCCTACCGAGGGTGTTGTAGGTTTTCCACCGGCGTCACTCTCTAGGATAAAACGGTTAATCCGACCGTTGGAACACCACAAAGGATCGGCCACGAACGTACCTCATCTGTCTTTCTCTTTTTCTCACAAAACTTACAACCAGAATATGGATTCTTGTATCTCACCTCTTCACTTTACCTCTGTTTTTTCTTCTGAGAAACTCAGAAAAGCCTGACTTTATATAGACTTTCTTTCATGAAGGGGTTACAAAAGAATCAATAGCCAATGAATTGTATTAATTTTTAAAATTGAATTGCCAATTGAATTGCCAATTCAATTGCAATTGAAATCTACTATTGAATTCTAGAATTCAATGGCCAATTGAATTCACAAATTCCAATAGATTGAAATTTTGTGATGGTTGTTCGCAGTGGTGATTTGTTGGTGGTTTGCGACGATTGGTGGCTTGCGGTGGTGGTTTGCAGCTATTAATGGCTTGCGTTAGTGGTTAACTGGTAGTTTGTAGTGTTCGTGATGATGGTTACGTCAATGTGATGTGTGGCTAGGTGGGAAGATGCTGCTGCTTACTAGAACATTATATGTTAGGTGCTTTGAATTAGCGACAAAAATCCTTCAGCACTTTAGCATCAGTTATGGGCTGTAGCTTTCAAAAAATACACTCAGGCTTCGATTGGCAGTTAACTTAAAAGTTAGTTTTTTTATTATTTTGAATTTTTAATTAAAATTTAAATTAGGTTCAAAGTAGAGTATTTGATAGCTTATCTTTTAAGCTAGTTTTTTAAAGTTGGTGGTTTGGGTAAAAATATAGCTTTTTTTTTGTTTTTCGTTTAAAGTGGATAATTTTACCATTTTATATACTTGATATTAACAATTATATGTAATTGATAGTGGTAGAAAATAAGTTATGAATAAATGGTATTATTGTAGTTTAAAAATGATGAGAGTTTAAATAAAATATTATAATTTTAGCATTTTTAATCAAAAAGCCAAATGACCAAAGTTGCCAATCACGACCTAAGAGAATGAAACGTTAATGTTGTGTATTTTTTATATATGTTGACCATTTTAGCAAGGGCATATTTGGAATTCCATTTTTTGGGGGTGAAACACGAGATATATACAGGTTTTAGAGGCTTTTTCTCACCTACACTGAAAAGATTTTTGCTTCGGCACACTTGAAATTTTGGGTCTCTCACTATACACCCTTTTTACTTAAATCTTGAGATAGATTTTCTTGTGTTTTGGAAAAATATGTGTTGTAATGAATAATATTGTCTATTTTATATGAATTGAGATTTTTTGACTTTTAAAATGCAAAAACTAATTTCTTGAATAAATGTCTTTATATTAGATAATTATTATTTTTGAATTTTAAATAGAGAGATTGCATGATGGAAATATATTATGTGAATTTAATTTAAAGTGTATCTTGAAATGAATATATTAGGGTTTTATTTATGATTTGGAAAAAATTGTATATTTTGAGTTAAAGATGAAATTGAACATATTATCTTGTAATGATAAAAAAATTGAGTTAATTGAATAATTTTGATATAAATGTAATATAGGAAAATCTCATGATGAAAATATATTATGCGAATTTAATTTAAAGTGTATGTTGAAATGAATATAGGAGGACTTTATTTATGATTTGGAAAAAATTGCATATTTTGGTTTTGATTGTTAAATGGCTTTTAAGGCCCTGATTGGCAACTTGCCTTTTCTAGTTTTTTTTGGCTAAAAATGCAAAAAATTTAACTTTGCCCATTTGGCAAAAAAATCAAAAAGTTAAAAAGTCAAAAATCAAATCAAAACACAAACTTCTAAAATATTCAAATTAAACTCCCACCACTTTTAAAATACAATAATACCTCTTATTCATTACTTATTTACTACTACTACCAATTATATATAATTGTTAATATCAAATATATAAAAGGGTAAAATTATCCAATTCGAATAAAAGTAAAAAAATTATCTTTTTACCCAAGCAACCAATTTCGAAAAAACTAACTTAAAAGCTAAATTATCAAACAACCTACTTTGAATATAATTTAGCTTTTTGGCTAAAAATAAAAAAAAAGTAAAAAAACTAACTTCTATTCTAATTGCCAATCGCACCCTTAGTGTTGGTGTTGATTTGTAGATAAGATTATACATGCAACAATTCAACTTGATCGTACATTGATAGTTATATACATAAATTTTATTTTATTTTACAAAATAAACGATTTATATTGAAATAAACTATTTTAATTTAAACAATCTATCTCTCAAAGAAAAGTTTGATTTGTTCATGTATTCATGAGTGAATTACGATAAATATTTATATGAATAATTTTTTTTACAAGATTTATAAGATAAACCGTTCGAATTATTATTGTGGGTCTATTTTAAAATTCATAAAACACAAAATTTTCAGTAATATAGAGGAAGAAATAAGGAAAGGAGCTTCTTCCAAAAGTTACATGTTTAACTGAATGGAGTATTAAACTAATTGATGATCAATCACGTGTATTTAAATTTTCTTTTATAAATACCGAATAACAAATTGAATAAATGATTAAATTGATCGAAATCATATGTCATAAATAAATAGAACCAACATTTTTGGTGATGTGGAGCGGGTAAGAACTCGTTGTCGCTGATTCAAGATAATATATTAGGATTAAAATTATGCATAGAACTTTAATCGCACAACAATCTTTAATTTCGACCTCGATATTAGTGCAGTGAAAAATAATAAAAATTAATTGTAATTTATGTGTACAATACTCTTTGACGATTGTGTTGATATAATAGCTTATCCATGCATTCATTTTATGTACCAAAAAAATGGGCAAAAGCCAAAATATGAATCACGAGAAGGGAATAAAACCAAAAAGAAATCCACGAAAAATAAAAGAGGACGACCTGTACGTTCGTCTCCCAATGACAATTGACACAGTCTCTGCAACTTTTGCAGAAGAGGTAGCTTAAGGGGTGTGAACTAATAGGAAGAGAAAAGGAAGAAAGAGAAAAGAAGGTTTAGAAGATCTAAGGTCTTCTTCTCTGCAGATTTTGGGAAAAAGAAAAAGAAAACATTATTATTTCCAAATCTAATTGGATATAGGGACTTGAAGTTGACATTTGCTTCTTACTGTTGTTCTAAAAACTGTCACATGCAAAACTTAATTGTCCCATTACATGTCCCAACTTGTGGATATTTTTCAAAATTTTCAAAATCTGTACTGCTGAATTCAATTACTGATCATCTCTCTCTTTCTGTGCTGTTCTAAAGCTGTCACATGCAAACATATGTCCTTTTTTTTTTTTCATGTCCTGACTTGTAGACTATATAGAGGTGTTTGGCTAAGCTCTGCTATTAGTTTTTAGCTTTTTGTTATTAATTTTAGTTAAAAATTATAATTTTTTTTAAATACAAACAACTTTTGTTATAACTTTTAACTATTTTTTTTATTTCAGTTACAAATTACAAATTTTATCAAATACTCACAATTTTTGTTACAACTTACAATCTATAAGCTATTAGCTAGCAGTAGCTTTTCTAAACAAATTTTACAAAATTATTGTAGTAGAACTGTAATGGTAGCATCCTTTCGAAGGGTATGTACCGTTTTGGAGAAAAAGTGGTGTCCTAATACTTTAGTTTTGTTACGTCTACGGATGGAACTAGTAATATCATGAAAAAATAATGAGTGATAGCAAAAAAATACTACTAGTTCATATATGATTAAACTAAATTAAAAAAAAAGAACTATTATTTATTTTTTTTCCTTTTTCTTTTTTTTACTCGGATTCAAACTTTAAACATAGTGCAGAAAAGGGAGTTCTCAACCTATTTAATGTTAGCTCGTCATAAATGATGAAATAAAAAATTAGATTTAGACTAGCTAATTCAAAATATCACTTCTAGATGACTATTTATATTATACTGAATTATTTATTATTAAATTATATATATTTAAGATATATAATATTTTATAACAATAAATTCGAACGGTGGTCGATATATATTTCATTGGTATCGATATGTATCATACTAGAAAAAACATGTACTCTACTCAGATTGGTAGGGTACAGATCTATTCTCTTTTTTGCTAATTGGAAACTATTGGCTTATTAAGGCAGATTAGCATCATGCTTTAAAAAGGATTCAAAGATACTAACCATAATCTTAAATTTTACACAACATAACAAAAAGGCAGAAATGATCATATGTGGGGAATTAGAATAGTTTTAACTTTGTTATCCCAATAATGAGTGTATCATACAGGTCATGATCAAAATAATTAGTTGGGCATCTTTGTGAAATAATTAGCCATCATTTTGCTATTGTTTCATTTGAGCCATGGTATGTCCCTACCATTTTTTATACATATATATATTTTAGGGTGTTCAAGTTAATTTAGGTGCATTTTGATTAGATTTTTGTCTTTGGGAACCAATTTCACCGTCCACTAATGAAAGACTCAATTAAAGCCGAAAAAAAACTATTATCGTTATATAATTTATTCTCATTCTAATCTAAAAGACAATAATACTCATGTTTAATAACTTATTTACTATTAATGTCAATTATATATATATATATATATATTATAATCAACTGTATAGAAAGGTAATA
>JAULJZ010098026.1:0-12008 GCA_032270985.1 Heliamphora pulchella | reverse complement strand
AAAATAAAAAATTACTAAATACAAAAATAAGTAACATAAGATTTAATTTATTAATTTATTTTTATTTTTAAGTTTTTTATTTTGATAAAAAAAATTAATTAGAAAATTAATCAGTAACATAAAATTAATTTTTTGAACCTAAAAAAACTAAAAACACTGTTGAAACAGTGTTTCCGTCAGCACAATTAACGGAAGTTAACTTTTAGATCTAAGTGTTATAAAAATAAAAATGTAAAATAGTGCAGTGATATTTCAGAGAATATAAGAGGTGTCAGTGTTATTACTCTTAAATACAGGAAGTGTAACTGTAATTTATCCTTTAATTTTTAGTACTTTATATGTTTTATTGTATTTAATTAATATCTCGAGGGAGGTATTGGTAATTTACCCTTGATATTTTATAAATTTTCTTTATTTATATATTAAACATACTATAATTAAATATTAAATATAATATAAGTAAATAACAATTTGACTTGATTTTATATTATTTAGAATATAATATAATTAAAGAACGGTACAATTCAATTTTATACGGTTCTCTAACCGTAATTTGACAATTAAACTATAATGATCAATTCTTAATAATTTAAAACTTAAACCAAAACATTAATAACAAAAATTAAACCAAACCAAACTATACGATCTTTGATTAGTTTGGACCGAAAAATGAACTATAGTGATCAATTCTTAATAATTTAAAACCTAAATCAAACTATCAACTAAAATATCGAACCAAACTAAACAATCTTAATGGGTTTGAATCGATTTACACGTGCTACCGGCTTTTTTAACACTTATAGTCAAATGTTGGTGTAGAAATCACAAAATTGGGGTATATAAATAAACAGATAATTGGTTAAAGATCTAATTTTATCCTTTGTCCTGCGTTTAGTCTATTTAATTTTTTTTTAGCTTTATAAGTCTATTGTTTTAAAAGATTTAAAGTTTAAAATTCTTTAATTTAATGCTTAATAATTTTATAGACAAAATTGCCCCTCCGAAATTAAGCTCCGTTGTAAGTAACGCGAGCGCACGTGGTTTCTGGTTTAGGAAAAAGATATTCGCTGTCCATTCATGGTGGTCTCGAAAAACGCGCGCCTCTTCGAGCTCGGCTGATTCGACTATTTTACCATTCTTAGGGCTTTGATTTCTTGAAGAAAGTTACTTTCTTTTTTATTTTTCTAACCAGCACTTTGACTTCTTTTCAAGGTGTTACATAGGTACACAGTGGTGGCTTCAAATGCCGCTGCGGTGGACGTCAGTGACCTCAGAGGGCATGTAACACCGTTGATGGGAGAAAGCTTCCAATGCAACGACAAATTTTTATATTTTTTTCATGGGTTTGTGGTTTGTATTGGTGGGAGAGAGAGAATACAAGAGAGAGAAATGAAAAGAGAAGAGACAAAGGGAGAGAGAGTTTTGAAGTCTTGAAGTTTCAGCAAAATATAAAAGGAAAACGTGAGCTTGAACTTTGAAGAGAGAGTGTTAACAATAACAAATTTTTAACAGATAATTAAAAATTTGTTGGTATTTATTGATAACAGATAAATTTATCTGTTTAATATTTATTGACAATAAATTTATCTGTTAAGAATTTATTGAAATTTATAAATTAACAGATAAATTTATTTGTTTAATATTTATTGACAATAAATTTATCTGTTAAGAATTTATTGAAATTTATAAATTAACAGATAAATTTATCTGTTTATATTTATTGATAATAAATAAATTTATTTGTTGGGAATTTATTAAAATTTATAAATTAACAAATAAATTTATCTGATTACATTTATTGACAACATATAAATTTATCTATTGAAAATTTATTAAAATTTATAAATTAATAGATAAATTTATCTGATTACATTTATTGACAATTACATTTATTGACAACAGATAAATTTATCTGTTAAGAATTTATTAAAATTTATAAATTAACAAATAAATTTATCTGATTATATTTATTGACAATAGTTAAATTTATCTCTTAGGAATTTGTTATAATTTATCTATAAGTATTTATTAACAACAAATAAATTTATCTGTTAAAATTTAACAACAGATAAATTTATTTGTTTGGAATATGTTGAAATTTATTGACAATAGATAAATTTATCTAAAAATATTTATTTATAATATATAAATTTATCTGTAAGTATTTTACAACATATAAATTTTTTTATAGGTATTTTTAATTCAAATAAATTTACAATAGATAAATTTATCTGTAGGTATTTTTATATGATAAAAAACCAAACAGATCATAATCTCTTTAGTCTATACTACAAATAATCTCCTATTTTTTCAGCTATACAAGAAAATACACACACAGTATTTCTCAAATTGAATACAAAGACAAAAATTCAAATAAAATGTTTTCTTCACTCTTAGTCTGTTTTCCAGGCATCCAATAGAAACTAGGGTTCCATGCCCAACCAAACATATGAAAAATCATATACGAAAACTATACAAAATTTACACATGAAAACAAAAAACCAACATATCCGAGGTGACAACTATTCATAATTTACATATATGACGAAAATTCAATTTCTTTATTTGTTGATAGAAAAATTGAATACAATGACACGATCTTATACATCGATAGACATAAAAAATGAAGAAATACCATAATCCATAATTAATGTCAATCTTGATCGGCTTGTAGCTTGGCAATTTGCTCCATTTGTTTTTCGGCAAGCTTATCGAGAGTAGATTGTACAGCGTCGGGGCCACCAATTAGTAAACGAATATTGATTTCAGGATCATTCTCAAAATGGAGATGGTCGTCGGAATTCGCCAAAAATAATCGTCGGAGCTTGCTGGAGGAGGTCGCCGAAGATGGTCACCGGATCTCACCGACGATCGCCGAAAATGGAGATGGTGGAATAAAGTGTTGATGTGAAATGATGAATATTTAGAGAAGTAGGGTATTTTGGTCTAATTTTACACAATGAACTTTAAGAGTCAAAATATTTTTTGTTGAATTTAATGTTGTGTAAAATATTACTTATGGAACCTTACACCAAAAGCCCCATAAATAAAAAATGAAGTGTACATAGCAGGAGTATATATAGTAGGGTGTAAAAATGGCCTGATCCGGTTCAGCCGCCGATTGGCCTGGCCCGAGTTCGGCACGAGCTCGAAGGGCTCCCGCTAAATTTCAAGCCGGTCCAAGCTTTTTTGGGAAAGTTAAGCCCAGGCACGGCTCCAAGGGTGTAAAGCTCGGGCTTGGATCTAGGCTTCGTACTTCTGGGCGGGCTTTTTTTTATAGAAAATTAATATTATTTTTATTTCTAGAATTGTATTTATAACTTATAAGATTTTATATTTACTTTGATTTATAAATTAACTTATTACTTATTAGTAATTTATTATATATTAGTTATATATAATATTTTAAAAAGACTACATTATTTGTAATTAACTTATTACTACTTATTAGTTATTACTCATTAAGTTATTATATGTTAGTTATTAGTTATTAGTTATTATATATTAGCTATTATTTTATACACATGCTTTTGTTTGTATAATTGTATATAACTAAATATAAAAAAATACAATAAAATTAAACACTTTAAGTAATTAAATGCTATGTAAAATTTTATTATTCAAAAAGTAATTGTTACAGATTTTGACCTCGGTCTTATTCGTTTTTAATTTGGCAAATCTATGACAAATAATTATTTAAATTATTTATTTTATTCATTGATATTTTGATACTTGTCTTGCTTGAGTTTTGGATTTAATATTGCAGGGCCACACAAAAGAAGCAGAAAAACCAAAAAGTAGCATGCGGTGTCAGAACACTCGACAGACCGCTCGAGCGGTTCATTGCCCCTCTCGGTTTCTTAGACTTTGCAACAAATTACTACAAGCAAACCTTCACCGCTCAAGTGATGAAAAGATCGCTCGAGCGGTCAGCGGCGATAATAGTTTTTAATTGCTGACAACGGACTAGGATTTTGGCAGGCGACTATAAATAGGACAGTTAGAGTTTCATATTGGTGTGTCTCTTTTAATATTAAGAAAACTTAGCCGCCACAAAGTGCCTTTGAAATTATTGATCATACTCGCAAGCTAGTCTATAACAACCTAATGATTCTTTAGCTTCCGCTCATTCAAGCCAATCAATAAGTCAATCAAATCTTCAATGATTTGCTCGTGTTCGTGGAGTCGCTTGAGATGATTCTTAAGTGTTCAAAATCTGGTGGAGGATTCCGTGAGCATCGAAGTCCAGCGGTGGTTAAACACAGAAGTTGGTGCACGTGGATTCGACAAAGATAGGCTTACTAACATTGATTGTGAGTTCAACGTCGAGATTGTAAGAATTTTTTGTAATCAATGTTTTGATATAGTGTTTGATTTCTTAGACCCGGAGTGGTCTCGTGGTTTTTTTCGGTTTGGAATTTTCTACGTAAAAATCGCCGTCTCATATGTGATTGTGGTTGCTTTATTTTCAGCTTGTGTGATTAATTGGTTTAGACTTATTTGCAGCGTTTAGTTTCTTTAATTAAATCGATTAGTGCAAATTAGTCTGCAAACGGGGGTTTTCAGTAATCATTTACATTATAACTTACAAATGCAGAACTTTATTTTTATTAAAAAAAAATTTGTATCACTATAATTCAAGTACATTCCAACTAGATTGGCACCTATAGATCTATGAATCATTTCAATTATTCTCTACTTAAATAAAAAAATTCATCTAATAATCTAATGATGTAAACAAATAAAATGTAAAATTACAAATGTAAGAAAATAGAATTTAAAAATTCAAAATTAAAAGTTTAGTCTGAGCCAGAAAATTCTTCAGGATTTTTGAACCCCGAAAACTAAAACATGGTATGAATTATACATGCGTGATCATTCTGGTTTGATCACGTTTTAACACTTGAAGTTTGAATCTGAAGATCAACACGGCAGAAAATCGGCAATCTCGTCTCCGCTCAGATCTTTTGTTGTATTTCTGAGCACTAAAACAAGAACAAAGTGTGAGCTCTGATCTTTCTTTTTCCAAATCCCGTCTGGTTACCTCTCTTTTTTTTGATTCTCACAAACACATGGAAAACCTAAGAGACTAAATAATAATTTATATTTTAATGGTCAGGATTATAATGGTATATAAATAGGTTACAGTAGAGACCTAAGAAGTAAATAAAACACAAATTTTTAATGTAATTAGGAAAACCTACTTCAACCTATAAGTAATTTTCTAAAAATATAAATTATAAATCATACTACTAAAGAAATGTAATTGCATTCTCAGTCTTATTCTCAAAATCGATTATTCGAGCTTATATTATTAAATGCTTATTATTCTCCTCGCGTTAAGATTTTAAATACCCGTCGATTAAATTAAATTACTAATAATTATATTTTATCGACCTCTTTAAAAAAAATTTAAGACTTTTCGCTTAACTTATTTGATATGTCGGACTATAAAATTTACTTACATGGTTTGGTATAATTAAAACTTATAAATTTTCTTTAAAAAAATATCATCAATCCCTAACGGGACGTGGATTCCATCAATAATTAATATCCACCATATACGTAATGCTGTTATCTAATTCACCGAGATTATAGACCTGTAATGTATCCTTTAATGAATCAAAATAACAAACATAAAATATAAGTGTTTAATAATTATTTCGGGATTAAGAGTATAAGCACTCATAATAACCATGCGGTGTAAATTAATTTATATATAGTGAGTATAAAATTAATTACCCTAACGCGATCCTGTTCAATACATATAAAGTGTACTAGCAGAATGAGTCAGAACAATTGTCGAAACAATTATTATTCCCGTTAGCAAGATAGATATTCTAAAACACTGTACTACAGCTGTACCGATATTGTGTTCAATTCCATCTAAAACTGTAAATCATAAACTTATATTCTACAAAAATCGATAATCTGGTCTTCTGTATGTAAGTCGAGTTCTATACATCAGATTAATTACTGTGTAGAATAAAATACACATATGCATAACATTAAATATATAATGAAACGCATACATTGCTCATACAGATTCTTATTAAAATAGAAAAATTGTGTTTATTAATAAATAAAAAAAATACCAAAATCTAAAATATAATTTTTAGTGTACAACTCTAACATTCTCAACCAAGTGTTGTTGCCTAGATGATGCGTACAATATATCGCGAGTGATCATCAATGTTTTCAGCATCTTCGGCTTGAGTCTGGATTTATAATCACTCATAACCCGTCCACTTATACTAAATGCTGTCTCAGAAGCAACAATAGAGATAAGAATTGTTAGTATATCACGAGCAATCGCGGATAAGACTAGGCACGATAACTCGTATTGTTTCTAATATTCTAAAATATTAAAATTATTATCATCGATTTCATTATGTATGTCTAATTAACGTTGAAATTCTGATATAGAACTCCCTTGATGTTCAGAAAGTCTTCTAATTTTTATTTCTTAATACAAATTCCTACCTCGACCTCGAGATGAAGTGCGGGAGGAAGATGGTGTTGGTTCTCTATGTTGTGATATTATATTGACTTTATATTTGTCATATAATTCTTTAAGTGTATTTAAAATTAATTCAAATTGATCTTGATTATCATAAATTTATTCTCAAAAATATCTTAAACCAATATTTTTACACATAGGATCTAATATTATAGTTATTCCAAAAATATATAGTAATTCATCATAATATTTATTAAATTTACTTTTCATATATTAACGATGTTAAAATATATTTTATTTTGTAAATACTCAACAAAAAACTGTATTATTTTTGCTAGTTGTGGTAAAATAAATAGAGTAGTAGGAAGGTAAATATAAGAAAATAACTTAATTGATTCATCAAAAAAAATTTAATTTAATTTTTTTTGTATTGATTTACATTACCCCAATTTTCATGAGTTCATGGGTGTAATTATTTATTGATTTTGTTTTAAAAAATAAATCAATGTCTTTTTTTTTGTTTAACTGCTACTTGTAGCATATTATATATAGCATTCCATCTAATTTTTACATCATATAGTGATTTTGTGACTTTTAAACCCTTTTTAATGCATATTTTTTTATAAATATAAATATATATTTTTAGCACTATTATTAATTATTCTTACGGTTTGACTTACTCTATTAACCAATTTATTATATTTGTTAAGACTTTCTTGGACAATTAAATTTAAAATATGTGCAGATCAATAAACATGAAATAATATATCAAATATAGGAAGATGTAAATTATGTTTTAAATATTGAACACATTCATTATAATAAGAAGTATTATATAAAGTAATAGAAAATATTTTATGATTAATGACCTACATATATATTTATCCTCTAATTTCTATACCTAGACTGTGTAAAGGAGTTTTATGTTTAAATAAAATAATTTTTTTATTTAAATTTCAATCATCGTCTATAAAATGTGTAGTAATATATTGATATTCTATACCTTGTCGTACTGTCTATAAATCAGAAGTTAAACAAATTTTACCTTTTATATTTTTTAATAATTTTTTTTAATTCAATTTTAATTATTTCAAATTTTTATAAAATTTTATTTTTAATAGTATTTTTAGAAAGAAATTTGAAATTGAGGTGTAAATACTTTGTGTACTTTAGAAATTTGAATTCTTCACTCATTGTAAAGGGATAGTTATTTTTTACAATATAATCAACTACCATATTTTGTGCCCATATAGGATCATAAGAAGAATTAACTATGTTACCCATTGGACTCCTACCGATTTGTATTTATATGTTAAAATTAGAAGGTCACTTTCTAATGTGCGTATCGGTATGTTTACGTAAGTAGCTAGTGAAACCCGATGTATTATCGTTAAAAAATTTATTATAAATTTTACATTTTGTTTTAATAACTACGGTATCATCGTTTTTATTTTCAATAATTATTTCAAAATATTGTAATATATTAGAGAATTTTTTACTAGCAGATGCAGACGCAGATGCGGGGATGATGATGAAACACTATGTGAAGTAAGAAAAGAAAATATAAGAGTTGGATTAGAAACAATTGGTGAATATATAAAATCACTTGGACTAATATAATTAAGATGATTAAGGCCAAATCTAAGATTCATAAAAACAATAATATAACTTTAAAAATAAAGTAGAATATAAAATTTTTTAAAGTTGCAAATAAAGTAAAATAGAACAAATTTTTAAAATAAATATTTTTTTATAGTAACACCTAATAAATTTTAAAAGAAATCATTATAAAAGAACCAAGAAGAGGATATAAATAAATAAAAAAATATAAAAACTAAATTGCACAAATTAAATTATACCGAATAAAGAAACTTTAATCTTCAATCTTAATCTCGATCTTTTTAAACTTTAATATTGATCTTAATTCTTTAATTCTTCAACACTTGCACTTATAATGAAATTTTAATTAATTAAAGAACTTCAAAGCAATTAGCAACATGAGAATTGATAACGAGAGTTAAGAGAGCTTGATAAAATTTGATAATTTTGGTGCGAGTCTTGAATTGAGAGGAGTGGTACTTACAAGGTTTTTTAGGGTTTTAAAAAAAAATTAAATATGACAGTTGGAGCTGCGGGTTGAGCCACAGGCCCTAACAGCCATAAAATCTAAACCATCAAATCTTTTTCTTGGAACGATCTAAGCCATCCGTTCAAAAAAATATTACCATTGAGCTGGCCGTTGAGGTCACGGGTCTCGAGCTGGCCCACCCAAAATTAGCCGTTGGGCTAGCCGTTGTGTTTTAGGCGGGCTTTAACCAGATTGGGTGTTGGTCTAGCGGTTGTGTTTTAGGCGGGCTTCAACCGGATTGGGTCTTAAGCAGGACTACGAGGTTGAGTTGTCTGACCAAATTTGAGCCAGGCCTCGGCCCACGAAGTGGAACATGCAAGTGCACCATAGACACATGCCCATGTATATCAATGTTGGCTGAATATCAATGTAAAAGTTCTACTTGATCTTGGAGGAATATCTATGTAAAAGTTCTACTTAATCGAATATCAATAATTATATGAACTCATAGGTTTATGTTTTACAAAACATAATTTGTTCACATACATATCGATGTCGGATGAAACTAAATTGTTCAAGCCAAATTCTTATATGAATGATACTCTTCAAGGCATATGAAATAAAAGGTCTGAATTATGTTCTGAACACCAACCCACAAAAGAGTCATGATGGGTATAGAGGGGAGAGAGTACCAAGCCACTTCCTACCAAAACTTCTTGCAACATCCACTATTCACCTTCTCACCTAACCTTAGATTTACTCTCTAATCTTGCTCTACACATCAAAGAGCTCGAGACAATCATGAAAGAATGACAAGGTAGGGGAGATGGTACTCGGACTATGTTACCGAAACCACACAATTGGGGCAGATGAGTTCTGGGGCAGCTGTGGGATCATGCAGTGTTGCTGCTGCCACTGGTGTAGTAGTCCTTCACTCATCATCCCACTAAACTCCAGTCCTTGCCCCAGCACCGGCTCAGCACCAGCATTATTTTCCTCCTCAATTTCCATGGTAGCTACCCCCTGATCTTCTTCAGACTCCATCAACTCTGAAACCTCAATCTTGGGAACATCTGTTCCTTGTGTTGAAGAAACCTGTACTGAAGGAACCCATGGAACAACTGCTAAGCATTTGTTTGTTCTTCCTCTGGTGTTCAAACCCCATCTTGCTGTTTCATCTTCCGCTTGTTTCACGGTATTACACTGGCTAGACCAGAGGATGTGATCTACATGACACACACAAACTGGTTAGTTAATTTTGAAGCATCTGCACCAGCACACATTAGGCTTGCTTGGGTTTAGTGATTTGGGAATTAAAAAAAAACCTTTTTTTTTTTCTTTTGCAAACAAACTAAACAAAATAAGATAAAAAAAACTATCTTTTTCTCATTTTCCTATCCCAATAAAATGGAGAGAACACAAAATCCTTTGTCTACTTTTCTTTTCCCTTATTATTAAGTTTTCTTTTCTTTACTTTCCTCAGTTACCAAATGTACTACAAAATCAGGCAAATCAAACATGAGTAACAGAATCAGTCTCACTATCAGCTTTGTAAGAATGGTTGTGATAGTTATAAGCCAAATAAAAACCAATTTCAGGAAGATAACATTAGATTTTTATTATGTCTAAGTGAAAGCATTAAGGACGGTTAATCAAATCTCATAAGCATTTGATTCATTGAACACCAAATTCTTGACACAACAAGGGTTATTAAAAGACCTTTTGACTACCAACTCAAACTCAAATGCTAGCATTATTGGGTTAAAATGTGGTAAAACAAATGCAAAAACATATCCCTCAAATGTTCCCGCACGTTTACTTAGAAATAAAATGCTTTTTCATAATTAGAATCTAATTTCATTCAACAAGAAGTACTTTAAGTGCTTACTTTTGATACCAGAAATTATGTCTGAATTGACTGAAACAGAGAAGTTTGAAGGAGACTGCAACAAAGGTACGTTCATGGGAGTGAAGAGAACAATTGCCCTTTCTTCATTTTCGGGCACAGAAGGAAATTCATCCATTATTGGACCGGAACCTCCTACTCGTTCCGCAAAGCTTGGAAGATGGTGCTCTTCAGGCGTTACCTGTTGTTTGAAAACCAATGGAACCTCGGGCTCTTCCTCTTCCATTATTGGCGGCAATTCAGCATCCTAACATGAATTCAAGCCATTTTGATCAGACTGGAGGTAAGGAGGGGGGTTATAAACAGAAAAAATCTGTATGATTTCCGATAAAATTAATGGAAAATTAATGAACAATACCCAAATTGCAGTTAAAAGAACTCATGAGATCATCTCGAACACTTCATCTTTTCTTTCATTGGATTTGAGTAAAAAACTGGGTTAAAAGCTTCATTTGACACTACACACTCATGGTCATAACCAAGTTTCTCATCAATTTTTTTTTTTTTTTAAATTCCTCACTTAACCTCAAAACAAATTTTAGTCATTTTTAACGAAAAATTGAACCCTCCAACTATTCATATTTTAAACATTTCATCAAATCCTTTTAAAAATTCCAAACTTATCCCAAAAGCTTATTTCACCAAATTTAGTGAAAACTTGTCTTTACCATAATTTGATGAAAAATTAAGAATTTTCTTGATTTGGTATAGGTTTGATGTAGGGATTGGAGCTCAATTTCGGCTCATTCTCATAAAATTTAAAATTGATGGGGAAAAAATGAAGGGTTGGAAAGCCCTAAGTCTCAGCAAATAACCGTAACTTTTCCAATCGAATAGCAAAAACATGAAACTAAACATACTTTTTTCCAAACACCCATAACTTCTACTCTAAGGTTTAACTACTTTATTTTCTATTTTAACTAGAAGCTATAATCTTTACCAATCATTCACATCTTTTACTACAAGCTACCGTCTATAAACTACTAGCTTAAGCAATTCCAAACACCTGCAGAGAAAGGGGATAATACAAAAAGAACCACCCTGTGTTTGGCTACCCTGAAAACTAATAGAAAATGCTTGAAACAGCAGTAGATAGCAGTTCGCAATTTTCACCAGATCGGTTTTTAAAGAAGCAATCAAAGTCGAAACCCACATTCCAAAAGATTCAGAACAAACAAAAGAAAGCAGAGAGAAAATATGTACCAATCTGCGAATTTTTCTAGCAGGCGAGGAGAGGGAAAAGTCGGAGAACTCATCGTTGACCTCATCGAGGTCCTTCCTCTTCATCTTCATCGATAAATATCCAGCCATAATCAGAAACTTAAACTCCCCAAGATTCCCAAAAAAAAACCCTAATTGCCTACCGAACCCTAGATACTTCTTGATCAATTCTTCTCTCTTGCTCACGCTCGATCCGTATAATTGCGAAACTGTATATAGATATTAGCCACAGAAACCAATAATCTGGAAACGAATCGATATTCTATCTCTCTATTTTTTTCACTAACATCTCTCTATCTCTCTTTCTTATATCCTCTGTCTCTCAAAGAAGCTGTAAAGTGTGGCTGTAAAGT
>JAULJZ010098015.1:0-12008 GCA_032270985.1 Heliamphora pulchella | reverse complement strand
TCAGCCAATGTTGTGACAGAGAATGTCCAGGATGCCTTGCTCCTATCGGTTGATAGCCCTATTGATTCTTGGGTGTTGGATTCAGGAGCATCCTTTCATACGATGGCTCATCGAGAGATTATGAAAAATTATGTTTCCGATGACTTCGGCAAGGTATATTTAGCAGACATGAAGGCTTTAGACATCGTAGGTACAGGTGACGTCAGAATTAGAGTGCCGAACGGGTTAGTGTGGAAGATACAAAAGGTACGACATGTATCTAAATTGATGAAAAATTTAATTTCAGTTGGACAATTAGATGCTAAAGGTCATTCAGTGACCTTTGTTAGTGGCACGTGAAAAGTCACCAAATGAGCTATGGTAGTGGCTTGAGGAACAAAGACATGGATGAAAATTCTACAGTCAAAGGGCAAGTTGCCAGGTTTGAAGTCTGTGGAATTTGATTTGTGTGAGGGTTGCATCTTCGGGAAGCAGAGAAAGGTCAGCTTTTTGAAATGCGGTAGGGCACCAAAGCCAGACAGACTAGAGTTGGTACACACAAATCTCTGGGGTCTTTTCATAGTAGCATCTCTTAGAGGCTCGCAGTATTACGTGACATTCATTAACGACTCCAGCAGGAAGGTATGGGTCTATTTTCTGAAGCACAAGTCTGATGTGTTTGAAACTTTTAAGAAGTGGAAGACACTAGTTGAGACTGAGACCGGATTGAAGTTGAAGTGTCTAAAGTTAGACAATGAAGGTGAATACACAGACGGAAGATTCAGAGATTTCTACGCAGCTAGTGGAATCAGGTGGGAGAAGACTATTCTAAGAACGCCACAGCAGAATGGCGTGGCTGAGTCGATGAACTAGACACTAAATGAGAGAGCCAGAAGCATGAGACTGCATTCTGGGCTACCGGACTGTTTTTGGGCTTATGCAGTGAACACATCAGCATACCTTCTGAATCGAGGACCATCAATACCGTTGGGATTCAGAATTCCAGAGAAAGTCTAGAGCAGAAAAGAGGTGAACTTATCTTTTCTGAAAATCTTTGGTTGCACATCATATGTTCACGTTAATTCTGATGCTAGAAGTAAGTTGCAATGAAAGCCTAGAAAATGTTATTTCATTGGTTATGGAGATGATGAGTTTGGCTACCGATTTTGGGATGACAAAAACTAGAAGATCATTAGAAGCAGGAATATGGTTTTTAATGAATAGGTGTTGTACAAGGATAAGTCAAAGGCTGAGACAGAGAGTGTGTTGCCAAAGACTAAGAAATCTGAGATCATTGACTTGGATGACATTTCTGAGAAAGCCAAATAGAATGGGAATGAGGAAGACAAGGAGAACGTGAACCTACAGGTGGAACACAATACACCAGTAATAGTAGTTAGGAGGTCTTCCAGGAACATCAGATCGCCACAGCGTTTTTCACCGTCCATGTTCTACATTCTGCTCACTAACAGTGGTGAGCCAGAAAGTTATGAAGAAGCCTTACAGACCGAGAGTTTGATGAAGTGGGAGTCAGCAATTAAAGATGAGATGGATTCTCTGCTGACAAACCAAACATGGGAGCTAACTAGATTGCCAGCTGAAAAAAAGGCTTTGCACAACAAGTGGGTATACAAAGTGAAGGAAGAACATGATGGCAGCAGGCGCTACAAGGCATAGTTAGTTTTCAAGGGATTTCAGCAGAAAAAAAGGAGTTGACTTCACTGAAATCTTCTTCCCGATTGTGAAGTTGACAGCGATCAGAATAATGTTGGGAATTGTAGCTGCAGAGGATTTGTTTCTGGAGCAGTTGGATGTCAAGACTGCGTTTCTTCACGGTGAGTTAGAAGAAGACATATACATGCGCTAGCTTGAGGAATTTGCAGTGAAAGGGAAGGAATATATGGTCTGCAAATTGAAGCAAAGCTTGTATGGTCTGAAACAAGCTCCAAGGCAGTGGTACAAGAAGTTCTATAGCTTTATGCAGAGTACCGGGTTTACTAGGCTGGAGGCAGATCATTACTGTTATGTCAAGAGTTTTGACAGCTCATATATCATTCTACTGTTGTACGTAGATGATATACTCGTTGTCGGGCCATGCATCGAGGAAATCAACAAACTGAAAAAGCAGCTGTCAAAATAATTTTTCATGAAGGATTTGGGAGCTGCCAGGCAAATCCTTGGGATGAGGATAGTCAGAGATAGAGCCGCAGGAACTGCGAGACTATCTCAGGCAGAATATGTGAAGAAGGTGCTGAGTAGGTTCAACACGGATGGCACAAAACCTGTCAATACACCCTTAGCTAGCCATTTTAGGCTAACTAAGGATCAGTCTCCAAGGACAGAGCAGGAGCAGAAGCACATGAGCAAGATTCCTTATGCATCGGTTATTGGTAGCCCAATGTATGCTATGGTTTGTACTAACCAAATATCGTACATGCAGTGAGAGTAGTCAATAGATACATGAGAAATCCAAGAAAGCAGCAATGGGATGCTGTAAAATGGATTCTGAGATATTTGAAGGGGACTACAGAGACGTCTTTGTGTTTCACGGGGATAGAACTGAAGCTGCAAGACTACATGATGTTGACTTAGCCGATGATGTTGATAATAGGAAAGCACTACTTGATTTGTCTACACTTTGGAGGGCATAACAGTGAGCTGGGCTTCAAAACTGCAGAAGATTGTGGCACTCTCTACTACAGAGGCAAAGTATGTTGCAGTGATAGAGGTTGAAAAAGAGATGGTATGGTTGCAGGGTCTCTTGCATGAGTTGGGTAAGAAGGTTGACAGAGGGATGCTCTACAGTGATAGCCAGAGTGCTATCTTTCTTACCAAAAACCCAGTATTCCACTTCAGGACGAAGCACTTACAGCTATAGTATCACTTCATTCGCTCGTTACTAGACAGCAATAAGTTGAATCTTGAGAAGAGTAGCGGGGCGAAGAATCCAGCTGATATATTGACAAATGGCGTTAACATTGACAAACTGAAGCTATGCTCGGCTTCAGTTGGTCTTCAAGGTTAGAAGACGGAAGGTTAGATTACACCGGGTTGATTGGTTGTGTTGGTGGTTTCAAGGTGTTGATGAGTTTGATGGGATTTCAAGGCTTGGAGTGGTTTTACTTCAAGTGGGAGAATTGTTGAGCCAAATGTGAAGAAAAATCATTTTTAATGGTAGATCGATCGATTGGTGGTGAGACCGATCGATCGGTGATGTCTGTAGGCGAGAAACCGAGAGCAGTAAAAGACTGCTTGATAGACCGATTGATCCGTCTTTAGACCGATCGATCCGTTTATGAGACCGATCGATCGGTCTATGCGGGGATTGCCCTTATAAGCTGCTAGGGTTGCAGCAACCGCTAGTTTTTGTTTTGATTCCTCTGTGATATTCTGCATTTTTCTCTCCCAATAACTTTTTCTCCCTTGTAACCTCTAATCATATAATGAAAGTGTGTGATCTCGTGAACGTAGCCACAGATTGCCGAACCACGTAAACCTTGTGTTTGTGCTTGGATTGTCTCTTTCTATTTTCTTCGTTTCTATTCCTTGATTTGTGTGTTCGTGGTTGATCTTGGGCGGGATTAGTAATCGCGTTCTAATCCCCAATAATGCCGTTATCCAACTCATCGAAAACCCGTAAAAGATTGCACAATTTAATGAATCAAAATAATAAATATTAAATATACATGTTTAATAATTATTTCAGAATTAAGAGTATAAGTATTCATAATAACCATGGAGTCTAAATTAATTTATATAGTCAATATAAAATTAATTATCCCAACGCGGTCTTGTTCAATATACACAAAATATACTAGCACAATGAGTCGAAACAAAAGTCGAAACTATATCATTCTCCGTAATCAAGACAGATCTACTAAAACATTGTGCTACAGCCTTACCAATGATATGTCTAATTCTATCTAATACTATGAACTAAAAACTTATATTCTCTAAGAACTGATAATTTGGTCTTCCGTGTGTGAGCCGAACTTTATGCACCAAATTAACTACTATGTAAAATAAAATATATCCACGCACAATATTAAATAAATAATAAAACTCATAAATTTCTCATACAGATTCTCATTAAAATAAAAAAATAATTTGTATTAATAAATAAAAATAATACCAAAAAATCAATGCATAATTTTTAGTATATAATCTTAACAAGAAGGACAATGTGGGCAGCCTTAAGCTTGCTGGGGACGCTGCAAGGCAGGCTTATGCAAAGGGGTTAAAAAGCTCTGGTGGCCCAGCAGCCCATGCAGAGACTGGTCAACCAGGGACGTATAAACCCAAAAATGATATGGAGAAGTTATTCAAGATTTGTGGCAAAAACAAGAAAAAAAGTTGTTACTTGAACAAGGTATCAAATGCTCTGAAAAAGAGGTAGCAGAGCTAAGCAGCTAAGCAAGGAGCATGGGCATTAGGATAGTCCTATATTGGCTCAATTATCATAAAAGAGGATGAGCTAGTCGGTTCTTGAGACAGGAAAGTTCATGGGGCTGAATTTTGAAGCAAGAGATGAACATACAATATTGAGGCTGATGGAAATGGAGGGTGGTGATGAGGAACCAACGACGCCGTAGTATAGATCAATGAAAACTTTATCATGGAATGTGACGGGATTTGAGGGAGGGAGAAAAAGAGAATGATGAGGAAACTTATCAAAACTAGACAACAGCAGATGATTCTTATCCAAGAAATAAAATGGAAAGTTACTGATCAAAGCGAAGTCAAAAATTGTGTGGGGAGGGATAAACTGTGAATGAATTGCTTTTGATTCTATAGGCATGTCTGGTGGCCTTCTATGCATCTGGGAGAAAGGATTCCTTTTAGTACATCAGAAATTCATCAACAAAAATTTCATCATCATAAGAGATACCATCTCCAACTCCTATGACTGTGTGATAGGCAATGTGTATGGGCCATATGATGCAACAGAGAGATCTTTGGCATGAAAGGAGCTCAAGAACCTAAAAGCTACTCTCAATACCCCATGGTGTCTTGGAGTTGATATCAATAAAATTAGAACCATAGGAGAGAGGTCTAGATGCTGTAGGATAAACAAAGGGATGCAAGATTTCAGGGAGCTAATCTAAGATGCTACACTTACTAGAAATGTGCTACACTTGGTCCAACATGTAGGAAGTCCCCATATGGAGCTGCCATGACATATTACTTATAAGCAATGAGTGGATCAATGAGCATAATGTTCAATAATGGGGCTCCCTAGATTGGGGACCTAAACCTTTTAGAATCATCAATTCTTGGATGGAATGTGATTCTTTCAAAAAGTTAGTTCAGGAGTGATGAGCCTCTACAAAGGTTAGGGGATGGACGGCTTTACGATGCATAGCAAACTAAAGAGGCTGAAGGAGATCATTAAAGATTAGAATACTAAGGTGTTTGGCAATATTGATTCAAAAATCATGAGTAGGTGCAAAACAAACTAGACATAGCCGAGGAAGTGGGAAACCTTGATGTGGAACAAATCAAGGCCAAGAAGGAGCTAAAATCATATTTGTGGGTATTACATAGAAGAGCTTAAAGTCTTTGGAGGCAAAAATCCAGACAGTGCTGGCTGAGGTTGGGAGATAGGAATACTGCATACTTTCATTATATGGTAAATAGCATATCCAAGAAGAATTTTATTAGGAAAATTCACCATGAGGGAAGGATCTTGGTTATACCCCAAGTAATCAAAGATGAAGTGGTTAAACACTTTTCGAAGATATACAAGGAAAGCCCATGGAGGAGACTTGCCTTTAGTAGATGAGTGCTGAAGATAATAGACCAGAATTGCAGCAACCAATTAGAGTAACCTTTTGAAGAGGTGGGGGTAATCAGAGCAATATGCAACTGTGGGAGTAACAAAGCCCTAGGTCCAGATGATTTCAACTTCAATTTTTTTAAGAAATCTTGGGCTGCCATAAAGCAAGATCTTATGGTATTCATGAAGGATTTTCACAACTATGGAAGACTGTTAGAATGCTTGAACACTGCATTCATCACCTTGATTCCCAAGGTAGACTACCCCCATTCACTGGTAGACTTCACACCTATCAGCTTCTTTAGCTCTATCTACAAAATCCCAGCAAAAGTCCGAGCTGAAAGGCTGAAGAAAGTCATCAGCTAGGTGGTTTTTGAAAAAAAGTCAACTTTTATAATTAAGAGACAGATATTAGATGAAATTCTTATTGTGAATGAAATCATTGATGACTGGAAGAGAAAGAAGAAGAGTGGCATTATTGTGAAGGTCAACTTTTAGAAAGTATATGGTACCATCAATTGGAACTACCTGATTGACATGATGAAGAAGGTGAGTTTTGGGGTGAAGTGGTGAAGTTGGATCAAAGAGGGTATATCCACGGCATCTCTGTCAATCCTTATTCTTGGATCCCCATCCAAACAATTCAAGATGGAAAGAGGTATGTTGAAAAAAGATCCCCTATCTCCATTTCTTTTTAACATTACAGCTAAAGGTTTAAATATAATGCTGGAAAAAGCTAGCGTGCTCAGATTAATGGAAGGGGTAGAGATTGGTAATCGGGGTCTGGTCATTAGTCATCTGCAATTTGCAGATGAAATAATCTTGTTTTGCAAGCATGACATACAAGAAGTTAAGTGTGTCAAGAGGATTCTAAGGTGTTTTGAGCTTACTCTTGGTCTAAAGATCAATTCCCATAAGAGTATGATTTGTGGGATTGGGACATATGAAGAAATGTTGGTGGCTTTATCATCACAACTTTCATGCAAAGTGGGTAGGATGCCATTTAAATATTTAGGAATACCTGTAGGAATGAATCCAAGGTTGGTGAAGAAATAGGAGCCAATGGTGGAAAGAGTCAAGAAGAAACTAGTTCCTTAGAAAAGAAAATACCTATCCAAGGCTGGTAGACTCTAACTTATCAAAGCCACACTATAAAATCTCCTCGTGTACTATTTATCAATATTTAGGATGCCAAGGTTAGTAGCCTATCAAATAGAGAGAGTTCAGTAAGGTTCTTATGAGGGATGAAGAGTTGCAGAGAAAGATACACTAGGTGGATTGAGAGAGGCTCATGCTCAATAAGGAGTTTCGGGGTTTAGGAGTGGTTGATCTGAGGGTTAGGAATGCAGCCCTAGTTCTTAAGTGGTGGTAGAGGTTTGGATGTGAGAAAGACACCTTATGGAAGAGAACTCTTTGCAGTAAATGTGGTGGCAGCTCATTGGATTGGGCTCCTACAACAGTTGATGGCAACAAAAGTTCTCCAATTTGGAAGGAGATCCTAAATATTGGAACTTCAAAGGGGCCTTTCAAAGAGATCTTCCTCGAGAATTCAGTCTCAAAATGGGAAATAGGGCAACCACCAAGTTTTGGATTGATAAATGACTGGGTGATTAGCATATGTTTTTGCAATATCCAAGACTGTTTTCTTGGCAACAACCTTATTTCTTGGTGTTCCAGTAAACAACGCACGATTGCTTGGCCATCTATGGAGTTTGAATATAAAAGCCTTAGCATCTGCTGCTGAAATTTTCTGGTTACAATCTTTCTTTTTGAACTTGGCTTACTACTCTATGGGGCTCCAATCCTTTAGTGTGACAATGTGGGTGATATCTATCTCATTGCCAATCTTGTCTTCCATGCAAGAACCAAGCATGTGAAAATTGATTTTCACTTTGTTCGCAACAAGATTGCTTGGAAGGACCTTCATTGTCCGATTCATCTCCTCTAAGGATTACGTGGCCGACATCACGACAAAGAATATGCCTTCCACCCGATTTCAATTTCTTTAGAACAAACTGATCTTGATGAATCGAACGACATTAGTTTGAGGGGGCATATTATATTAACCAATATCTCTCCTATCACAATTTGCATATCTTGAAAGTACCCATTAACATCCAATATTTCCTTCATAATTTGCGTACATACCCATTAACCATCAAATATCTCCATCATAATTTGTGTATCTTGATGATATATATATATAAAGAACCCATGACATTGTGTGGAAAATCAAACACAAACATTACTTGCTTATAATCTATACCCACTTTGACAAGTTAATTTACGAACTGTAAGGTTTTGAATAATTGTGGGAATCTTCTCCAAGGGTGTTTCGTATGCATTTCAGTTCACTCTCACAAGAGCTAAATCCTTGTACTAGAAGCTAACATTGTGAAAAATCATACAAAGTTCTTTTTTTTTTTAATCAGAAAAATTCATAGAAAGTAGGCCTGTTGGAAAACAAAAAAAAAGAATCAGAAAGCTAATTTACAAAGGGATTTTTTTATATAGAAACTCATTCAAATGAGATAAACGCCTTATTTGTTAACCGAGTTAAAATTGTTATTAAAAAAATACTATTTTTTATTTTTTATAAATTTAGATTTAACATAGATCTTGTTTGATATATGTCGACAAGTAAGTTCTAAAATAAATTTTTATAGAAATGAATATTTATAATTAAAATTATAATATTTTTAAAAATATATAACTGTATTTTAATTAAAAAGTAAAAAGGCTAAAAGCCATAACCAATAAGGCAATAAGTGTGCATTGCTAAACACTCACTTTTTACATTTGAAAAAAAAAATAAAAATAAACTGGCTTTAGCCGAAAGCCAAGTAACGCAAAAAATAACATTTTTGAAGTTACAAGACACGATAGGGTTTTGATTTGAAATGAAAAAACTGCGACAAAAAATTTGTTTGTATAGTATTACCCAAATTATAAAATATGTTATGATAATTATTATAATTAATTGGTTTTTAACCAAGAACATTTCAAAATTGTAAGAAAACAAACCCAATTCCATATGCACTTTTTTTTTATTATAAAATTTGTTGGTTAGTGTAACAGCTACCTATGAGCTGGTATATATTTCCTATGCAGCTGTACAGGAGTGTGACTTTATTCAAGATTATAACTATAAGGCATGCAGGGCATAACATTAGATGTGATCTATAGCCATTAATTTCTACCAAACCCACATTTCTTTTTAAGAAACTAATCAAATTAGATGGGATAAGAACCCTTTTTTTTTTAATCACGAGGATTCCCTTGTGTGGATATCTCGAATTTAAGTCTGTCTTGTTAGTGGCGAATTTAGTTAAGGCGCCCAGAGAGGACACGTGTGAACCCCTCAATTTTTTATATTCACACTTTTACTTATATAAAATAAAAAATTTCTGTAAAGTATCCTCAAAAGATTATGTGCTAATGTCCCACTTAATTTTTGTAAACACCCTTCCAAAAGTACCAATTATATTAGTAGCATATTTTAAAGTAAAAATAATTAATGATAATTACCTTCAATAGTTCTAATGTTTTTAGGTATAACGAGTTTTTTTAACTCTTTGAGTCCACCTCTTAATTATATATTTTTCATTCGTCATGTTTACTCTAACCATATAAATATTATATTTTCTACATATGTTGGAGGGCACATGCCCCCTATTTTTTATGTGCATCCTTTGATAGTTATTGTGGGGGAGTGAAGCCCCCTCCTTGATAAAAAATCCCTGATGGTTGTAAATCCATCATGAAAATCCAACTCCCTATTCCATTCACTGTCGATGGATGGGACAGCACAGAGCAGCCCTCTCTCTTTTTCTCTCTCTCTTCTCTCTTGATATCTCTCTCTACATATACTCCCTCTCTTTTTTGACTTAAATCCAATTTGAGTTGGTATAAACTTCTAGTCTATCATGACTACTAAATTTGAAGAGTTCTGAAGAATTTAAATTTACAATTGTTTAATTAGTTTTGAATTCGACAAGCACAAATTTGATTAAATTATATCTCTTTTATCTTCTATAAATATGAATGTAGTCTCAGATTATTTGGTGTGCAAGTTGTTTGAGAGAGAGAATTTGTGAGAGTCGAATAATTTGTAATCTTTTCTCCATATATTGAATTCTGTCACCCGTGAACATGGACAAACTGCTGAAACACGTAAAATCTGTCTCTTTGAATTTGTTTGTGATTATTCTGAGTCCTTAAGCTATTGTTGAGGAATGGTTATTCGAGCAGTCAGCACCGGTTGATTATGGAAGATTGCTCCGCGCATCATCAACGCACCATTTGAGTAAATATCTCTGCTTCGTGATCTGCACGAGCTTCCCATTCTGTCTAAAATTTTTTGCTACTTTTCGGGTTTACATTATTTTGCTTCTTTTTTTTTTGTCGATTAAGTATTATTTTGCATTTTTTTTGACTGGTTTGAAGGGATTTTTTGTTTTTTGGCCTTTCCAAATTTTAATCGTAATATTAGATTTAATCGGTTCAATTTTGTTATATTTATAAAAAAAATTATTTTTAGTTTTATTCAAGCGCAGAGTATTGTTTGTGGTGGAACTTAAGCATTTTGATGGCCGAATCTACTGAAGAAAGGAAGTTAGAGGATTCAAGTAATTATTTGCGAAAAGCTATGGTGTTCAACGCAAAATTTGAAGTTGAAAAATTCGATGGAACCAACAACTTTGGCATGTGGCAATGCGAGGTGATGGATGTTTTGATTCAACAGGAGTTGGATTTCACTTTGGAAGATAAGTCAGATGACATGTCAGACAAAGAATGGAACAATTTAAATTGACAAGCTTGTGGTACAATCCATTTATGTCTTGCTAAATATCAGAAATATTTTGTGATGCAAAAATCGAAGACAAAAGATCTTTGGAAAAAATTAGAGGAGAAATACTTATCGAAAATCATAGAGAGATGTCTCTTTTTGAAGAAAAAGCTCTTTCTGTTTTAGTTTCAAGAAGGTTTTTCTATGCCTAAACGTTTGAATAATTATAATAAGATTCTTGCTGATTTGCAGAACTTGGAAGTCGAGATCCAAGACGAAGATAGGGTTTTGTTGTTGTTGAATTCCTTACCTGATTCATATGAACATCTAATTACCACACTTTTGTCCGGGAAGAAAAAGATTCATTTTAGTGATGTATCTAGTGTTTTGATAAATAACGAGTACCGCCGGAAGGACAAGCAGGTCAACTACAATTCATCCAATTAATGAAGCCTTGTTAATAAGAATTAGTTCAAAGCAATCTGTAAAGAAGAGAAGTTCTTGGTCAAAATCAAGTGTGATTTATCTCGATCGAGGATAATCAGCAAAGATGAATGCGCATATTGCCACAATTCGGGGCACTGGAAGAAGGATTGTCCAAATGAACAGAAGAAATACACAGCTTTCACAACCAATACTGTCAGTGAGGATGAAGATTCTGATGTTGTCTTGACGAGTTTACCATTTGTCTACCATTCTGATGAATGGATTTTAGATTCTAGATGTTCCTATCACATGTGTCCAAATCGGGATTGGTTTTCCGACTTCACAGAGATAGATGGTGGAGCAGTGCTTATGGGCAACGATAATGCCTGTAAGATTCAAGGGATAGAAAGTATCCATTTGAAACAGTATGATGAAACTATCAAGGTTATTTCATAAGTTCGGTATGTACCAAACTTGAAGAAAAATGTTATCTCACTTGGAATTCTAGACTCGAAATGGTTCAAAATCAGTATGAATGGTAGAGTTCTCAAAGTTATGTTAGAGGCTCATGAGATTTTGAAAGGTTCTATTCATGGTAATTTGTATTTTCTGCATGGGGATACTTTTAAAAGTGGTATCAAAGTTTTGGTTAAAACTATTTTTTTCTCTCTGCCCAGAATTTGAAGTGGTCAAAAGTTTTTTTTGAATATATCAGAAGTTTTGTCTAGTGAAGATGGTTCCAACGATATATTATAGGTCAAAAATTGAGTTTAGATGCTCCCGCACACTCCAATTAAGTCTCTTCAATTTTAGTACAGGTAGAGCCTATTTTGTTCATCAGAAAGAATCTATTTTTGTTTATCTGGAGGAGTCTATTTGGTTCTACAAGTGGAGTTTGTTCTGAGATGAAATTTGTTCTCAGATGAAGTTTGTCAATAGATGAATTTTGTGTCGATTATCTAGTTGCATTTGTTGGTGGAGGATATGCTGACAGTTTGGATGACAAGATGTGTCATTTGGATCAACTTTCAATACGGC
>JAULJZ010098004.1:0-12008 GCA_032270985.1 Heliamphora pulchella | reverse complement strand
CTATTGACCCTGTTAGGATTATGTGTTTTCTTCATTGTATGTTTTGTTTGCGTATTGTTAGGATTGTTTTGTTTGGGTTTAAGCTAGTTCTTTTCCCCGGTTTGACCTAAATTTTTCGTTATCCTTTGATTAGGTTACTTTTTCCTTCGGGTTCTTACCCGGACGTTGTCTTTCACCATGTTTGGTTCTTACACCGTAGTTTTCTTCTCGAGGTCCCACCCGTCTTTCATTTAAAGCCTCTAGGGTAGTTTCTCTCTCCTTCGGGTTCTTCTTGGGTCATTGGTTTTCTCCCCCTTGACATAGGCTCATTTCTTTCAAACCCTTGTCATACCTGTGATTGTTAGTTCTTTACCGTTATGTTGCCTGTTTTTTTTCCTTAGAATTTTTTAGGTCGAACCAGTCTAGTCAGCATAGCTTTCTGCTATCCGTTTTAGACAAACCTTCCCACTAGAATTTAGTTGATCCCTTTTTTAGCCATCATGTTAGTTTTTGAGGCATCCTATTGTTATGCTCCCAATATGAGCCCGGCAGGGGCATTGTTATAGCTTCCGTGGTCATCTGCTTATGATTTGCTATTTTGGGTATTTGCGATTTGTGCTATCTGTCGTCGGAAAGCTTATCCAGAAAGTGTTTGATACTGGTTATTCTGCTTTTAGAATTTAGGATTTTCTATGGATTTACCATTGGGACAGAAAGGGTACAGTCAACACGTGTCTGGAAAAGATCAGTGACAGGTAGACTCTGCAGGGTGTCTAGCAGTCAGCTGAAATGGCAAAAAATGAAATGAACTTGACAGCCCTGATGAGGGCTATTATCGAAATACAAAGAGCCGTGGAGCAGCAAACTCAAGCTCAAAATTAGTGCCAGGCATAGATTCGAGCAATTTAGGCCCATTTTCCAGTGCTGAATGAACAGCATGATGACCCAAAAAGGAACGGAGAAGACTTTTGGGATGACAATCAGGTCCCCGATGGACCGCAAGTTGTTCCACCACCACCACGAGTCCCTCGTCAGGGGGTAGTTGAGGAAGAAAATACTGCTCAGTCTAGAGAATCTGCACTGATTGAGAAGATCGACAGGATAGAGAATGTCCTTAGAAAGGCTAAAGGGATCGAAGAATACATGTTAGATGTGGGAGGACTTTGTTCGTGGAGAAAGGAGAATACCCCAAGTTTTCCAGCAAAAAGGACAAAAGGGCAATATGACGACTATCTGCACAATTTGTCATTTGCGGTGGTAGACTATATAAATGAGGACATTCTAGGGTCAACAAGCTGTGTGTAAACACTGAAGAAGGCCAAGAGTTAATGAAAGAGATATACGTAGGAGTTTGTGGGCCACCCATGAGCGGAAATATGTTAGTCAAGAAAATCCTATAACAAAGATACTTTTGGATGACAATAGAGACAGACTATATACAATTTGTGTGGAGGTGTCATAAGTGTCAGATTCACGCAAACCTCATGCACGTTTTCCCATCTCAACTGTACAACCTAACGTCACCGTGGCCATTCTCAGTATGGGGCTTCGATGTGATGGGCAGAGTAACACCGAAGGCATCCAATGGACATGAGTTCATTTTAGTGGCCATTAATTATTTCACTAAGTGGGTGGAAGCAGCCTCCTACTCGGTATTGAAAGCCTCCCATGTTGCTAAGTTTATCAAGTAAAACGTCATATGCCAGTACGGAGTCCCACATGAGGTTATCTCATACAATGGTTCACATTTTCAAGGGGAGGTCCTGAATCTTTTTAAAGAATATAGAATAGTGGCTCACAAATCTTCACCATATCGGTCGCAAACTAACGAAGCACTTGAGGCAGCAAACAAGAACATCAAGAAAATTCTGTAAAAGACAATCAACTCACACAAAGATTGGCCGGAATATCTACTATTCGCACTTTGGGGATACTGAACGTCAATTAGAACTTCAACCGAAACTACACCATACTCTTTAGTGTATGGGATGGAGCTGTGCTTCTCATTGAGGTGGAAATCCCTTCACTAAGAGTAGTGGCCGAAGCCGATATATCAGAAGCAGAATGGCAAAGGAACTGGATGGAAGAGTTACTCTTGTTTGATGAAAGAAGACTACAGGTTCTGTTTCATGTATAAGGGTATCAAAAGAGAATAGCTCGAGCGTTCAATAAAAGGTCAAGGCCCGGGAGCTTAGAGAAGGAAATTTAGTTCTTAAAAAAATCAGAGCTCCTATCTTTGACCCGAGAGGCAAGTTCAACCCAAACTGGTTCGGACCATTTCTCATCAAGACCATTATAACCAGTGGTGCAGTCATTATTATGAATTTGGATGGCAATGTGTTCTCCACTCCAGTAAACTTCGACCAACTCAAAAAGTACTATCCTTGAGATAAAAATAAAGATAAAATAAAAAGCCCGCTGAGTTAAAAACTGAAAAGGCAACTCAGGAAAAAGTTAGAGCAGCCTGCAAGGTCGAAAACTCGAAAGGGTGACCTTGGCAAAAGTTAGGGCACTACAAAAGGAGAATGTCAATACCCGAGTAAAAATCGAGCCCGAACTACGTTATGGCCTGATTTCATCTTTTTTGGGATACATAGGCAGCTTCTTTTAAGAATTTCGGCCACATTCTTCGTTTTTAACCATATTTGAATCTAAGTAAGACCAATGCAAACTAGTCTTTAAAATCTTGAAAACTTTACATAAATTTGGACCATCTTAAACATAAAGTGGGAGTTTCTCCATTACTTTAATTGGAGTTACAAAGTTTTTGGAATGACACGCAAGTCCCAAACTCAACAGAATAAAGATGAAAGCTATTAAATTTTCTAAAACAAAGTAGGAGGCCTCAAATCTTTCTCATTTTCGCTGCCTATTTCCCCTCTTCTTTATCCATCTTCTCCATGTCTTGTGTTAGCCATATCTTGTACTCAGCAGAAAGCTCGGGACATTGCAGCTCCTGCATCTCCATCAACGAGCGGGATGGCCAGGCTTCCTGATACAATGCCAAAAATGGGGCTCATAGTACAGATGAAGATAAACGGCCTTGAATGTTGTGAGGGATGATCTGACTGTGACCGAACTGCTGCATGATCCTATAGGGACAATAGAAAGTAGTCTGACGCAAACCAACGAGCAAAACACCAGGGTGATCCATGGTAGCCAAGGTCATGGCAGAGATCCGCCACCAGGGGCACTGCTAAGTACTATCTGGACAAGTCAGAGAAGAAAAGTACTGTCGCCATGTTGCTTCGGTGTCACGTATCTGATAATAGGGGCTCCTCTGACCCGGATGCCAGTGATAAGTGCGAAGTTTTAAGGCGTCAGAATAACCTCAAAGGTAGTAAAGTGGAAGGTATTGGTGGTATCCCACCACCGCTCTGCCAGGACCGTCAGCCAGACCCGATCATTGCTCGTCCTACCCAACAGGGGTATGAATCGAGCAAAGCCGAAGGCATCAATAATGGCTCGACTAGGAGCAGGGAGGGCATCGTACCACTCTAATACCTCACCGGAGGCTGAACCTCCAAAACCTTTGACATAATGGCCAACCTGAAAAGAAGAATATAGAAGAGAACATATAAAAAACATATCGAGCAAGCAAAGTGCAGAAAGACATCTGAAAGAAAAGCCCTAGGTTCGTGTGTAAGTGACGACCCTTCGGTTCTCTCCAGCCCTAGAAAACTAGGCACCCTAAGCCCCGACACGCCGGGCAAAATATTCCTAACCCTAGGTTCGTGTGTAAGTGACGACCTTTCGGTTCTCTCTAACTCTAGAAAACTAGGCACCCTAAGCCTCGACACGCCGGGCAAAATCTTCCTAACCTTAGGTTCGTGTGAGAGAGACGATCCTTTACTTTTTTTTTGCACGTCCTAGTAAAAGACTAGAAACCCTAAACTCCGATGCGCCAGGCAAATCCCTATCATTTTAAGTTAATCATTCTTTCAAAAAATATAAAAAATATAAAAAATAATAATTAAAAAAATATATAATAAATAAAAATAAATAAATTTTTTTAAAAAAAAAAAGTATAAAAGAAAATCTCTCTTCCCTCTGATATTTGTGTTTTACCCCTTTTGCCTTGATGTTCTAAGATTTTTTAAAAAATTTTCTTAATTTTCTAGAATTTTCTAAAAATAATTTCCTTTATTTTCTAAGATTTTTCAAAAATTTTCTTTTTCTAAAAATTTCCTAAGATTTTTTTTATAAAAAAAATTTCTTTATTTTCTAAGATTTTTCAAAAATTTTCTTTAATTTTTTAGGATTTTCTAAAAATTTTCTACATTTTTTCTAAAATTTTTCTTTATTTTCTAAGATCGTTATTTTTTAGGATTTTCTTAAAAAAAACCTTTTCAGGATTTTCTTAAAATCTTCTAAGGTTTTTCAAAAATTTTCCTAATTTTCTAGATTTTTGAAAATCTGCCCTAGATTTTAGGATTTTTGACAAAATTACCTCTAATTTTTATAATTTTTGATAAAAATTCTTTCTTTAGTTTCCATGCTCCAAAAACAAAAACAAAAATTTTCCCTTTAGATTTTTTTTTATGTTTAGCTCAAAAAATAAAAAATAAAAAACCAATGTTTTTTCTAAAAATAAAAATAAAAAACTCAAGCCCTTTATTTTTATAATTTTTGCTAAAGCAATCGTCCTTTTATTATTTGCATCTAAAACCCTAACTCTAGTGTCCCTACTGTTTTAATCTCCATTGCATCGATACCTAAACTAGGTTCAAATCCCAATCATCATCTACATCATCAAAATCATTCATCAAACACATCAAAATAAATCATCATTCATCATCATAATCGAATCACGTCATCATCACATGGGGGGAATCCTAGGCATGCATTTACGTTTGATATATCATGCTTTGGTAATTAAAACAGTAAGGATATGGTACATACCGAAGGTCGCCGGTGAGAAATGTGGTGGTCAAGCTCCCGCAGAAGAACGTTGGTCGCAATAGCATCGACTGGAGGCTTGTAGCGCCCCATCCCATGTGGGACCACGCAATGGGGTAGTGGAGCATACGTATGTGGGTCGAGGGTGCTGGATGACCCTCTCCAGCATCAGGATCAAAGAAATCGGCCACAACGGCCTCAACAGCAGCATCAGCAGCCGCCTGAGCCTCAGCAACTGTCCGTGCTTCCTCAACAACCCGGTGAGAGGCACACTCTGCCTCAAAAATGAGAGCATCAATCGCAGCAGTGGGCTACGTGGATGTGACTCCACCAGCGGGAAGACTGGAGACCGTACCTCTGAGAGTCCCCGTGGAAGAACTCCCAGTAGCGGAGGGGCCCTGGCGTGCCCCTAAATCATCGTCTCCCTAGCCTTGACCCGCCATGAAGAGGAATGAGATCACAAACAGAAGGGTAAACATCGTGTGAAAGCCGGGAAGCGAAGATGATCAAGAAGCAAAGAGAAAAAGGTAAAGAAACTGAGGAAGTTTTGGAGCAAGAGGAAGTTTAGAGAAAACGTTTAGAGGCTAGAGAGAGTGAGGAGTGAACAAATGAACCAAAACCGCACGCCTGGGGGGCCTTATGCGTGTACGAAAGCGACAGTCGCCACCTTCCATTTTGGCGACCGCTATGTTGGCGAAGGGACACATGACGACCGCCATGTTGGAAGGATTTTTACCCGGCGGCCGCCACATCAGAGGGGTTTGGGAGTAGCGACCATCAGGTTGCCAAAGGTCACGTCAGGTCAGTTTGCCATTATGACGTTTTGGGGTTTGAGAGAAGCTATTTGATGCTTTTAATATGTGTTTTTGTTTATCTAATCATTTACATGCATTTTATTAATATAGATTATTTTCTCCTAATTTTATTAGCAAAATTAATCCTTAATTATTTTTCTTTAAAAATTTTTATTTAGTGTGTGTGTGTTCTTCTAAAAATGATCTTTAGAGTTTTTCAAAAAATGATTTTATAATCTTGGGTGTTTTTTAAAAATACTTCGAGAAAATTTTTGCGTATTTAGAAATAATTCTAAAAATAATTTTGGTGAGTTTTTAAACTCCTATCTTTTTAAGGTGTTTTCTCCCTCCGATAAATTTTAGTTTTAAGCCACAACTTGGCTTTTAACTCGCGTCCCAAAATTTTAGGTCTTAAACACGACCTATTAATTTGCAGTTATTATTCTTGATAAGTTTAATTTTAAGCCGTAACTTGGCTTTTAATTATTCTTTATCCCGTGCCTCGTCTCGAACTTTTTTTTTTAGTTTTAACTAGACCTATTAATTTGATGTTTTACTCATCGGTTCTCCTCATAACTCTAAACTGACCCGTCGGTCATCCTCAAGACACTAAATTGACTCGCCGGTCCTCCTCGAGACCCTAAATTGACTCGTCGGTCCTCAAGACCCTAAATTGACGCGTCAATCCTCCTCATGACCCTAAACTGACTCGTATTGCATTACACTACTTCTCATGCATCATATTTCTAATCTTGCATCCTTGCATTTTACCCCATGAACCACGTTTTGGTCTGATCCCTAGCAAAGGGGTACGTAGGCAGTTTGACAGAAATTCGGATACGACCAACATCATACGCATGCTTGCATGCTTATGGCCAAAGATTGACGGCTCAGTCAAATGGTTGTCGTCTCTGGGTCTTTGATATAACTTACTTCACGCATTGCTATGCAAGTTATATCAAAGAGGGGCAACTGTAGACACCCCAATTTGACCGCACTTAATCTTATGTGAATTCGATGATGAAAATAGGTGGAATGGTGCCTCAGTACGATCCTCGAAGAGTTATCAAAGCTCGATATTTGAACCTGGAACCTTCAAACCAATGAAGTTTTGTCGAACCATCGAGACTTGCTGCCCAAGTAAGGCGACCGCCATGTTCATTGTGGCGACCGCCAATACAACCTCTTGGAAACCCTAGCCAAATATGGCGACCGCCACCTTTTATTATGGCGACCGCCACCTTGTATCATGGTGACCGCCAAAAAACTTTGTGGAACTTTTCAAAAACTTGGCGACCGCCAACTCCAAATGGCCTGACGTGTCCCAAAAATGTGGCAACATCTCATTGGCTGAAAAACTCTATAAATACCATACCCCGGTACGTTTTCATGGATAGAATTTAAGTGTGAGGTTTTGAGAGTGAAGATCTGCCGATGTGCCGAGCAATTCCGAGTCCCGATGCCGAAACTCTACCTAAATACCAAGATCTAAGCCCTTTTAACGCCTACATTGCAAGCCTTGCTTGGATCACCAACAGAGAATTAGACCACCGAGGCACATTCCCCGACTTAAGGATTCCCCGTCAATCTAGGTACCTCGTTTGGATCCCCGATCCTTCTAACTCTATTTTCTCTCTTTTTGAGTGATCGGGTTAAATTCAATCTTAATTTGTGTATTCCTTTTATTTATCTAGTTAATCTTGTTTTGCTTCATGTAATTTGGTTACTCTCTTTATTTCTTTAGTTGTTAATTTACTCGCATTCACACTTAACATATTTGTCATTTTCTTCTTCAATTCATTAAATAGTGCTAATATATTTTGACAATTACAACTTGTTGGTGTTATTAATTGTTATAATAATACACTTATATTTATGTGAATGTAGTTATTAATACTACATTTCACATTTAAAGTTACATAGCTGCTTTTAATTTCTTACCTTCTTAGCATTAGTTTAATTTTCTTTACTAGTTTTTTTTTCTTGTAATGTTAATGCCCTTTTCCTTAAGTATTGATTTAATGATTTCATTTTCTTTTCCTTTTTATCACTAGCATTTCTTTCTTTTTCTCATTTATGCTAATGTTCCATTTTTCTTTATTTTATTTCTCTTCATTATTAGGTTATAATGTCTAATTTAGTATCCATTTTTCTGTTGTATTAGTATTTCTTTTCTCTTCTTATAAAATTACTTTCTTTAATTAACTAGCTTTAATTTTTTTGTATTTTCTTGTCCTGTTATTACTAGCCTTATTTTCCTTTTCTTTTGGTTTTTTTCCTTTTCTATTTAATATTAATCTTATTTTCTCTCATATTATTGAACCCAACAAAACCATCAAAATCTTTTAAGCTAATTTTCATCTTTAAATGTAATTTTCTTCTCCTTCATTTTCTTTTAAGACGTAAAATGAGAATAGTTAAGTTTTCGTCTAGTAATTCAAATAACATTTTCTAATATTTTCGTTATAGCATGTTTTTCTTTTTTAAACTTTCCTTTATTTTCTTTTTCTTTTAACTTTTGAATTCTCTTTCTCATGTTGCCCTTGTTTCTAATTCTTTTGTTGAAAAATTTTCTTTTAAACGTAGAATTTACATGCATCTTTTTTTTATTATCTTTTTATCATGTTAATGCTAATTTAGCTTGTTTTGACAATGTGCATATTTTTAATTTTTTCTTTAAAATTTTGTTTAGTTTAATGTATTTTCGTTAGCAAATCATGTTTAGGCAACTTTTACACTTTCTAACATGTTTTCTTTTATTCTTCCACCTAAATCACGGTAATAAAATTGCATGCGAATATGCTCCATGTATCCTTTAGTTAGAAATTGCATGCCATAGGATTTAGGATTTCATCCCTTTATTTATTTTAATTTGAAGTGCTATGTACATATGTTATGTATTTTTCATATTTGATTTTGGATGTTCTTTCTTTGCCTCCAATTTCCTTATTTGTATACATTTGAGAAATTCTATTAAAGAACCAATGATGATTAGTAGAGGCCAACCTTACGGTTGGGCGAACGGGATGCCTAACACCTTCCCAGATTTGTACCTTAGCCCCCGAATCGTCTTTCTCTAGTTAAACGTTTTAAAGATCAGTAGCCATTTTTATTTTTCTTAATTTTTCTCAAAAACTAAGTAGCGACTCTGTTTTCAATAAAAAAGAGATTTTCAAAATTTAGCTTTCAAGATGTTAAAATATTTTTTAAATATCTTTTGAATCCATATTTTTTACCATTTTTCAAAAATCTTTTCATCCCAACGCCACAGTGATCCCCTGAGAAGAACAAAACCTTGAGGATTTTTCCAAAGTGGACAATGTCGTTGCTATATGAAGGGTCGGGGTGTTGAAAGGACAATGAAGTCGACTAGGAAAAGGAACTTATCGACTTTGACAAGTACATCCTCTATGACTCTGCAAGGTACTTTAACTGAACAATCAGCCAACTGAAGAGTGACCAATGTCGGTTTGAGCTCGCCTAACCCAAATTGCTCATACACTGAGTAAGGGATGAGGTTGACACTGGCTTCAAGGTTAAGGAGGGCACAGTCGATTGAGTGATCATTAATGACACATAAGATGGTAGGAGTCCCCGGGTTTTTGAGTTTGGGGATGGTGTCCTGTTCTATGACAGCGCTGACTTGCTTGATGAGGAGGACCTTTTTCGGGATGTTGGTCTTGGACTTATGCTTTTGGATGCAAATGTCTTTTAGGAACTTAGCGTAAGAGGGAATCTGCTTGATGGTGTCTAAGAGTGGAAGGTTGATCTTGACTTGTTTGAAAAGCTCAAGCATGTCATCGATTACGGCTCCCATTTTACCGAAAGGTGGCGGCCTATCGAGACGTGTGGGAAACGGGGCTCGTAGTTCGGATGGAGGAGGAAATTGTAACACCCCGATCCGGACCCTAGTAGTAACCACCTAGATTATAACAACTCGTGATAGCAACTCAACCCAAATCCTAGATTTAGCGACGGTTAGTTGACAAGATCATAGATCGCTAGAAGGATGGAAACCGTAACTCCACCCGAAATCCTAATTTGACCTGGAAAATCCTAAAAAGACCAAATATTCAGAAGCAAAATCCTAATACTCAAAAAAGTTTTGAGACAGCATAAATTAAGTAAATAATAAAAAATATAAAATTAAAAATTCTCATAATTATGGTAAATTAATCATTTTACCCCAAGTACAGTAAAAAGTCCTAAAAATCTAAAATTTGACGCATGGATGCCCAAAATAAGATATTTATATACAATAAATTAATAAAAGACAAAATAACAACAAAAATGACCAAAATGCACTTGCATGGCCGTCCTCCTAGGAAAACGTGCCCAAAAAGATACTTTTTGCCTTTTTAAGCTTAAAAATGAAAAAAATGTATTAATTAAGTATTATTTTAATCTAATACTTTTTATACAAGTAATATACATAATAATATAAAAATATAGGTCATCAAAAGTAAACAAATAATTATTTAAAGTCTCTACACAGTAAATACGTCAAAAAGTCAATTTTTGTCAAATTAACTTAATTTAGCTTAAAAGTCTATACCTATTTAATTAATTGTAATTAAAATTATGATTACTTATGAAAAGACTAAATTAATTATAAATACATTAATATAATAAGTTTTAGTAGATTTAGGTACCCAAAAAATACATAAAATTAATATTTTATGCATTTTCTTGCATAAAATGGTATCAAAAGTTAATTTAAACCCTAATTTAATACAAAAATCAGATTTTTCTGCCCAAACCTGCCCTTAGCCGAATTCCCAAGCTACAAAAAAACAGATTTGTAAGTCTCAAACAACTCCCGCCCCCCATGCAACTAATAAAAATTGAAGAAAATTCAAAATAAAGCTTCTAAGCAATTATTATTCTCCATTTTAATTTTTTATTATAAAAACACGCACAAACACTCTTCTCCCACTACACATTCGGCTGAGAGAGGCGAGGGAGACAACCACCAAAAATTGCTAAGCGTTTTCAAAGAAGAATGAGAGAAGGACAGAGAAGGAGAAAAGGATCAAAGAGTAAGCTACAAAACTAAGTCCTATTCTTCCTCAATATTTTGAGCTTCAAAAGTGATAAGTAAATCCCCTATAACATTCTGATATTCTCTCATAAAATAACCCTTAATCCATCTCTATAATCAGCCATAAGAAAAAGAAACAAAGAATAACTCAAAAAGACATCGTAGGAGTAGTTTATGGACTGTTTGTGTATGAATAAGCCTTGCATGTGCTTACATGTGTATATTTTGGAGTTTTATGGCTTAAATATGTTCTGGAGTTTTGATTTGTATGAGTTTATGACATGCATGCAAAGCAAATATATCAAAAATTAACATAACATGAGCTAAGTCTTCAAAATCCTAAATAACATGATTTTCTGGACATACAAACATTCTACCACCAACTTTAAAACAACATTACTAATTGTAGAAAAAAATTTCTTAAATTGATTTTTGTGTTCAAACCTAGTTTTTTGAGTTCTCTTTTATTCAAAATTAGTTTGAAGTAATTTCGTTGGATAGAACTCCAAATATGTCATTTTTACCAAAGAGTGTTAGATCCTAACCACTCTGAGTTGCAGACCTAAACACCCTAAGCTAGAGTGAGAACCGAGCAAGGGTCAAAACATAAAATTTGTAGAGAACATATTTATCTTACGGTCCACCAAAAATGAGCCAAAACGATGAAGTCTTCATAGGTCAAAACACTTCCCAAATTTACTATTGTGTTTCAGTAACTGACAGAGATCTCTATCACACCTTTTTGTGAGATCAAAAACCTACATTTTTAGTAGCCAAATCCAAAAGTGGTAAACATTAAAAATGTAGCTAACATATTAAAATAAATACTGATCCAAAATCATACCAAAATACCCTCGGATAGTACCCCAAAGGTTTTGAGCATTCTCTGTTGAAATCCTATTCTGCAAACCCTTTTTTGGCTGACTGAACCTATTTTATAAATTGGCCAAAATCTTTAACGTTTTCTAAATAACTTGCCCTAACACAAAACATGAAACCTGTAGGGGACACCTTAAGTGAAGGCCTCCCCAAAAATCAAAGCCACAGACCTTGAATTGATGCCTCAAAATCGTGTCCAATAGAGGCCCAAATTCTGTGTTTTTCTCTGTAAAATACTGAACGATTTTCACTTAAGTAAAATAAATTACCCATTTTTTCTAGGATCTGACCTTAGTGTTAAACATGAAAGTTGTAAAAAATATTTTTATCTAATTGGTGTTCAAATTTCAGAAATTAAATCTATATCTAAGTACTTCAAAACACTGACACAACTTTAAAACTAGCAATTAAACAAT
>JAULJZ010097963.1:0-12010 GCA_032270985.1 Heliamphora pulchella | reverse complement strand
AATTTAAAGACATTTATTTATAGGAAATGAATTATTAAAATCATCAAAATTAATTAAAGAAGCACTTGGGCTAACAGGTTAAGTGTTGAAGGTGAAAAGTTGGGTTTTGAAAAAGTGGTCCAGAGCCTGACCGCTTGATAAACCGATTGATTGGTCTATCGAGCGGTCTTATGTAAGCCTCGATTGTTTCACAGGTGTGGAAAAAATAGAGAACTGTTAAGAAATGCTCAATCGGTCCCTTGACCGATCGATCGGTCTAGGCAATTCTCTAAAAATTTTTGTTTGTTTATTTTAAAGCTTGGCTCTTAGAGACCGTGACCTTATTATTTTGGGATGTTCTTTTACGTAAAATAAACTCTCGAATGTGCGTATTTCAAAGGTTTTAAGGTCACTTTCATTTACACTCTCGGAACCGTGTGGGCTTAGGTGGTTTTATTGGAACTTAGAATCTTAAAATGGGTTTTTCTTGGGTGATTCACGTGACCCGTGTTTCGTGGTGTGAGAGATCAAATGCAGGACCCACAGTACTCAAGAGGTTCACTTGAGGTGGACTCTCCCCTTTCTCTCCTAGTTCTTCCTTCATCTCGATTTGCCCTCCACTGACTGGTACTTCCTCACCTTTTCTGACCTTGTTATGGTCGATCTTCTTTCCTCTTGATGATTCTCCTATCACTAATGCCTTTTTCTCTGTCTCTCCAATCTTCGAGTTTGGCTCGGCTTCTCCATACCATGCTGCATCATTGCTCGGAATGGTCAGAACATGCCACTTGATCTCTATCTTGGCTTTCTCTAGGTCCTCAAGAGCCTCGAATCATCCCAATTCCTCCCACAGACCTCCAACCTCTTCATCTTCCTCATCATCGCTGTCGAAGGAAGGAGAAACGTCTTCCTCATGGAAAACAAAGATCGGGAAGTCATCAAAGTCATCGTCTACCAATTCCTCAACAAAGTCATTGATCAAAAACACGTCATGGTCGGACGGTATATTTGATGCAGGCTTTAGTTCTGTTGCTGGAATTATAAACCTTGTGGGGTCAAAGCCTTCCACCTCTTTTTCATTAGCATTAACATTCTACTGAGCCGAGTGATTAAGAAAGGGATTGGTGATCACATTCGGCTTCTAAGCAGCAGTAGGTGGGGGAATCACTTTGTTGTCTATTAGATATTGGATTTCATGATGAAGCCTCATGCAATTGTTGGTTAGATGACCATACCCCTGATGAAAGGCACAGTACTGGGTTGCAAAGGATCTGGTAGTGGGGTTGGCTCCAAAGGTTTCAAGAGACTCTTTTTGACCAGACAGCTCAGAATGGAAGTCAAAGGGACAGTAAGCTGGGCCATTGGAAAAGCTTTCGATCAGACGGCACAGAAACCACTTTTGGCCAGCTCCTAACAAAGATCGTTGGAAAAGCTGGGCCTTCAACTAATCATTGATTGCCATAGGCGACAGACTGTCCACATAAATTCTCAGATGAATTCTTGGATCCCCAGTTCCATCGAACTTCTCCATATCAGGCATCTTAAATTTCTCGGGGAGTTTTGCATCGGGGAACAGACAAAGCTCCTCCACGTTTAGCATATAATCCTCAACTCCTCGGGCTTTCCTTAGAATTTTCTCCAATTTGTCAACCTTATCAGACAAGATCGACTCCTTGGTGGCTAAGATTTCCAGGATTCGCGGTCGTACAGGTGATATAGTTACTGGTTGGGCTCCTTCGGGTCTCAGGTTATCATTCGAGATGTTATCTCATATCCCGTCTTCTTGATCATTTAGGAGAGCTGCATTGGGGTCCGCCACCCAGGTCTGCAAAGCTTGAATCTATACCTGACACTGGGTTTGAATCTTAGCTCGGTTGTTCACAGCAGTATTGACTCCCTTTACTGTCCGTTGCAAGTCCATAATTGCCCTCATCATATTAGCCATAGTCAACTCTGAATATGCCATTAATGAGCTTAACTATTGTACCCGTCTAAGTCTTTCTCTCGAAGGTCGGGCTCAAGTGCGTATAAGTTCTTCTCTACACGGAGCTATAATCTCGGGTCTCTAAGCTGAAAAGACTAAAGTAAACCAGAGAACTCATCAATCGGGGTCTAAACTCGGAACAAACCGTGTTCAGCAACAAGACAGAAACATGAAAACTATCTTAAAAGGGGTGCTACCTATACAAATAAAAGCATCCATAAAAAGAAAATCACATAATCCTAAAAGATTTATCGATCCTAAAAGAAAAGGTCTAAAAAGCTACATGCACAGGAGAAGGCTGGTAGGTCTGTACTCAGTGTACCTTCTGAATAGAGTTAAGAATATTCCTCTCATGTCAGGTAATGGTGCAAGGCATGGTCAAACGGTATGCAATAACTCTTTTTGCTACATCTATGAGAGCATATGGCCAGAAAGCTTGCTGGATTCCCTGACATAGTCTCGAGACAGTAAACTGATCGAAGTATCGGTTAGGCGGAGCGGGAATTTTGAGAATCAAGCATGCAAATATGTACAATACAAATGTGAATACCAATGAAAATTTTACAACAAGAACCATTGACATTTTAACTTAAGCCCACTTGTGATTTTTCTTGAAAAATCAGTCCTCAGTGGAGTCGCTAGAAAAATTGCGGGCATTTTTGCGTGGGTCCAAAAAATGGTGATGTGTTGGATATCCATTGTTTTTAGAAAGAAAAATTCTTCTTTTAAAATGAAAATCTAAAATATCCAAACACATATAGAAAATGGAATTGCCACTTGGTTTTTAAGAAAAACCAAGAAAAAAAAAAGGCCACAAGTCATTTTAAACATAACTAGAGAAAAATAGGGTTCGGAAGCTAAGGTATGAAAAGGAAAGGTGTCAAGCACCCTTTCCGCCTAACCGCAAGGTTGGCTTCTACTTTGTCAATATTAGTTCTTATTTTAGACTTTTCAAAAGTAACATGTATAGGATAGAAGGTTAAAGGGAGTCCAATCAAAAGCAATCAAAGAAAAAAAGTTCTTAACTAAAATCCTAAGGGTCATGCAATAAATTTATCATTTCTAGACATGCCGCAATCATTATCTAAACAAAGCAAACTAAAACATGCAAAAGAGGGTTAAAGAAGATAAGGAAAGATCTAAGGGTCATACAACGCAGTTTTTGTTCCTAATATGTCATGTACAGATCAAACAGAAAGAACAGAAAGGTTCACACATGGTTTCTAAGTTACCAGTCATACAAAAAATGAAGAAAAACTGGCGGCCGTAAAGAATTACATAGCGGCTGTAATAATAGGTACAAAAAGATCACGACCGTGGCAACCAAAGGTTGCGGCCGTGGCATTCCAGAAACCCAAAGAAGTTTTCAATGTACAAAGTCCAAAGGAGTCCAAACATATAAGATGTACCGAATCTATTTATTTAAGGAAAACCATAATTTGTTTTGTTAAAATAGGATTGAATAACCACTTTCAACAGCATCATGGGTCTCTAAACATGGTACATATAACATTAAAAGAAGTAACAGAAAAGTTTAAATATGATTTCAATACTACTGGTCTCACAAAAAGTTCATAACCGTAGCAACAGAATGTTACGGCTGTGATAAAAATGAGAAAAAAATGGCGGCCATAAAGCAAATATATAGCGGCCATAATAATAAGGACAAAATAGTTCACAGTCATGACAACTGACTGTCGCAGCTATTATGTTACCAAAAAAAATATATCAAATTAACTTTTAAAGTATTTTCTTGTATAATAAAGGCACATAAATCAAGAAAAATTTCTTGATTGATGGGGATTAGAAAAAGCCTTTCCCACGGGAAAGCTTCCTTCTAATATTCTCTTTTTAGAAAACCTACCCTACGATGAGGATCCATCAATACACTATTTCTAAAGAAAGCCTTCTCCACGAGAAATTTCTGTCAGGTTACCAATTACTCAACAAAATTCTTTTTCAAAGCGTAAAGATAGTATGCTTTATAGTTGCCCCATCAATGGATCTTCGGTTTTACAAATATTACGGCTCTCAAATCAGTCTTTTTACATCGTCTCTTGACAAACTACGTTAGACTTGATTCCCTCAGGAGATAGGTAGGCAATCATACATGACTCCGTTCCTTTTGAAATCTCTTTCTGTACTACAAATGAAAATGTTTTCGCTCAAGATACAAAATCAGTCCGTTTGAACGATCTAAAATTATTTTCCAAAAATCAAGTTTTGTAATTTCTTTCTAAAAATAGGTTTCTTTAAGTTACGTCATTATGGGGAAAAGAACCGCCACAGAATGTCGTGGGTGCTTAACATATTCTCCACACGTACCAGTTAACTCGTGAACCCAATCTCTTGTTCGGAGACCAAATTAAAAAGTCATTTCAAAGTCAGTCCTTAGGTTCATAATGCCTTGTCAAAAACAAAACCAATTGTCTTTTAAAAAATACCATACATTATTCTATTTAGTTAATGAATATTTGTTGAGGCTTCCTAACAATCCTTATCGGCTTTATATCAAATAATCCGTCTTCAAAAACGAAACCAATTGTCTTTTAAAAAAAAATCATACATTAATCTTTTTAGTTAGAGAAAAATCATGCATTAATTTTCAAGGTGTCCTAACGATCCTTATTGGCTTACATCAAATAATGCCTCTTCAACAAAAAAATCAATTGTCTTTTAAAAAAAAATCAAACATTAATCTTTTTAGTTAGAGAATAATTTGTCATAGCACTCCGTATTGGCTTATATCAAATGAGGAGGCGATTCCTCAATTTTTAACAAAATAGTCAAATAAATTCAAGATCTTTGTCAAATCATCTTATAAAAGTCAAAGACCAAGCCTGATTCCTCAAACACAATCACTCAAAATAAAAAGAAGAAATGGGGTGATGGTGCAAAAGGAGGAATCGGGCGCTGAGTCGGGGTCCGACAATCCCACCGTATGTGTCAAAATATGTTTTGCCTTAATTAGATAAGGACGGGTATCAACAAAACTTCGGGATGCAACAGTCCTACCGCATGTGTCAAAATATGTTCTGGCTTGATTGGAAAAGAATGGGTATCAACAAATATTGAATGTGCGAGCGTGCCATGACTGAAAATCAACTCAACCACATAAATAGACCCAAATTCTAACTTCCTCTAGCTGTGTATTAAACTTGGAAAAACAAACCACTGCTTCATCTTTTGCCTTCGTAGTTGGGTTACAAATTTCCTAGGTATCTAATGAAATGAAATTGGGAGAGCAAATTGAATGTAAACTGAACTTGAATTGAATTTGAATTGAAATGCAATGAAAAAGAGTACACTGGTATAGTTGAGAATTGAAAGAAACATAAAGTAAATTTGTTGGAATGAAATGATAAGTGAAGTTAAAGCTTGACAAACTGTTTGACTGATGTGTTGTGGTGTTGGACCCCTTGCTTTATTGATGGTCCTTCCTTTTATAGACATGCAGTACTAGCCAATGGAAACAACTGTGGAAACAACTGATGTTTCTTTGTTCTCTACTTTTTGCTATGTTTAGACCTGGATCATCGTCATTGCACCGCATGTTTTTCCTCAACACCTGTGGCCTTCTCTCTTAAATTGATTAGATTACGATAATGTTTAGTATTGCTAAAACTAATAGCTTATAGATTATAACTTATAACTGAAATAGAAAAAAAAAGTAGTAATAGTTTGTAACAGAAGTTGTGGGTGTTCAAAATAAATGTAACTTATAGTTAAAATTAGTAACAAAAAAATAAAAACTGTAACTGGAAATTTTGACAAATACCCCCTACAAAGAGTATTAACTTTCTATCTACAAGAGTTGAATCTATAATCTCATTGCACAAAGTGCAGTTATACGACCGCTAGGCCAACAGCTCAGGTCTCATAAGTTACCATTTTAGAAGCCACAATGGAAGGCTCTAATTGTCAAAAACTTTAGGTTGCGTTTGGGTGAACATATTTATCAAAGAAAATAAAATGATAAGGAACTAAAAATAAATAAACTTAGCTTCATTAATTCAATATCTAGTTATCTTTCTATTTACTTTTTCCTTTTGCAATCGTAAATCTCCAAACAAATCCAAACACAGAGAAGTTAGTCCACGGCTCCACACAATCTGGTCAATAACCGCCAACCCTAACAAAATGTACAAACATAGAAAAAATCCAATATTATAAGCTTGTACAAATCTTTGCTAATTTTCTCATTCTGCTTGTGCAAGAGTTAAGATGATTACAGCTCCACCAACATACGCTTTTGAAATAATCATTCATACCTCCAAAATATCATTAAATCGTATTAAATCATAACATCTTATTCAGAAGTCTGGGAAGGTATTCATCTATTTCCAGTATATTGGTATGGGTTACAAATCAAACAAACTAAAGCTATCAAAACCTCCAATATTATCGTTGAAACATTTTCTCTGAGGGACAAGGAAAATGTCTCAAAAAACCATCAGTGGCAGCTCAGGCACTCCCGTTACCTGATGGGAGTTAAGGATATTTGGAAGGATCAGAAGACTTGGTAACATTTCAGCAATTGAACACAACAAGAAGAAAAGTCATCCCATATCTTTGCCAGGCAAACTCTGGAAATACAATCCCTCGATATATAAGATGCATATTTTTTACTAAAAAAGTAGAATACAGGATATACAAGATGCATTTTAAAATCAAGAAATCATATTTTGACATAAACTAGCAGTTCCCACAGAAAATCATTGTAGGCAGTGCTATGGTGGGGAGGAGGACTCCATCCATCAATGCTCACATTCTAAAGAATTCTGAATTCTTAAAATTTAACATATCTTATTTCTGGAAACCTCAACAAAAAAAAGAAGAAGAAGAAGAAGAAGAAGATCACATTCTAAAGAATTCTGAATTCTTAAAATTTAACATATCTTATTTCTGGAAACCCCAACAAAAAAAGAAGAAGAAGAAGAAGAAGAAGAAGTTGTATCGACTCTTTTATGGTACAACTGGGCCAGGAAAAATTTTGCCCTTCCAGTCCAAGATTGGAGTGAATGGGGAGGGCTGAAGACAGCAGGGTGCACTGTCATCACTCTTCAGCCCTGGGTCAATCGCAGGCAAAAATTGATGGTGCTGTTTTAACCATACCATTCCTTTCTGTTCTAGCTGGTGAACTCATTTTTGAGTTTCGGAAAACTCTGGTAAATGTCAAAAGTCAAAACCAATCCCTTGAGGTGTCTAAGGAATCCACAACCTTTACCATCAATGTCCATTCGTTATATCAATCTACGTTTGCACCTTTTCTTCATTTAACAAGACGTAAATATTTCAGGGACAGCATAGGAGCCTAGTTAAATTGTCAGAACATTGAAGATGCATCCTGATATTCAGTCTAAAAGGTGTGAGAATATATTACAAGAACAGAGAGCAGGTAGCTCAAGGCCTCTGGCAGCAGCCATGCAGAAAACCAATTCAGTTCAAGAATGATGATCCAGAAGGTACACCGGCAGACATCTCACATATGGGAGTTGCTACATATACACATTCTTGCTTAGTACACCCACCACGTACATTGAGATATTAGTACATGGTGCATAAACACTTGTACTAGTAGTTGTACTCAACAATAAAGTGCATGTATTTAGAACCTCCCCTCACATATTTCTTTAGGAGAAATAAATTACCACAAAAAGCTCACTTACCATAAAGATTCCTTCAGATGATTTCAAAGCCCGATTCTCAGGGCACCCTTGGAATTGTTGTGTGATAACTGTATTTATAAAACTCCTTGAACCATCTAATCATGGAAAATCAAACTAAAAGTTATTGTGAGAACCACTAGGCAGAACATAATGGAATCCATTTCAATATCAGTCAATGAAAATAACATATTGAAGTTCAGAATACAAGCTCTTAAAACAAACATTAGAGATTAAAAAATTAATAATACCTGCAAAAATATGAAACATAAGTCAAGTGCCAATTTGAATTGCCTGAGCCCCAACAGTTTGTTCTTTAGACTCTAATGCTGGAAATTGTCCAATGTCATGCCCTCTAAGTGGCTGAAATTCATTGTGTAAACCAACAGCAAACTCGTCTGGACGAGCTCCACCACTTTGGAAGTAATCTGCTATCTGCATTGCAAATCTACACTCAATTAAAGAGTATATAATTATAGAAACAAATTCTTCGTTTTGTGTGTTGAACGACTTAAATATCTTTCAGTTACCCACAAAAAATAAAAGTAAAAATAAACGGGGTTAATTAAAATGACCTCCCTTGAGGTTTCAGAAAATTGCAAGGGCCTCCCATGAGGTTTCAAAAATTAAACTGGCATTCCTTAGTTTTCGTGAGAATATACAGCTGCCTCCATCCATTATCTCGCCACCCGGTAGTGTTAAATTAAATTATGAAATCATGAAAATCACCTATTTTTCCCGTCCAGATTCAGTTTTAATGTATTCCCAAGAATTTTTCACCCCACTGTATCCACCAGCACGCAAGCCACTAGACCCAGCATCTTCCTCACAAGACCACCACTGACTACACCATCCAGCCCTCATCTTTTCTGATCACCACTACCACTGCCCCTCTTTTCTCTATCCCCTCCTCTGGGCATTTGCTCTTATATATGTATATATAAACATAAATATCGGGTTGCAACAATCTCTTTATTCCAATATTGAATTTGTTTCGTGAAGCGTGAACTATGTAATAATTTTTTTGAATTTTGTGGGGATCAATGTAGACAAAGAGTTGTGCTTTAACTTCTTAGAAGATAAGCATCTGTAATGGCCCAAATTCCGTTGAACCCATTTTCTCTTACCTAAATGTTTTAAGGGAATGGAATTCAAGAGCATTACCCCCATACAAGGTATGAGAGTTCAACATAGTTTCCCCATCCAAGGAAATTGAACAACTGTGGATGTTATATGGTTTGATGAGGTGTTTGGCATAATATAGGCACTAGGCTTGGCTCAATAGTCACCAGAGGTGAAAGCTATGCAACTTCAGAACAAGACGGGGATGGACGGGGATGGCAATATCTCGGTAGAGGACCAAAAGGTAAAAGTGTGCATGCATAAATGAGAAACACCCATTATATAGGGTGAACCAACAGAGGTAGACAACTAGCATGCATCAAGTGGTGCATCTCCCCTAGTTCGACTTCTTTGAAATATGACTAATGCCTGGCTGATAGTGTTGGTGCTTGTAGCATGGGATAGTTGCGATCTATCAACATCACCATGATACATGCTGCAAGGGTGTCAGAGCCGTCAACACACGTTCTGTCCTAAGGCTGGTCAAAGTAGGAGCCAACCACCTAAGGGCAGTTTTAGAAGAGCAACCTTGACGTTCCTGAGCCCTAGCCTCCAATCTACTTGCCCAGGTGGTTCCGAGTAAATCCACAAGTCCTACTCCCAACCCAGTTATGGAGTTATGTCAATAGAGTGCTTGGCACGCAATATCCTTGAGGAGGAAAGATGGGGCAGTGGAATGCTTGGCATGCATCATCCTTGACAAGGTGAGGATGGTGCGGTGGAATGTTTGGCGCACGACATCCTCAGTGGGCCGATATCCTTGACAGAGGAATGTACGGCGGCTGGTATGGTCATGAAGCTCGCACCATGCCGCTCATGGAGCTCTTTACCTACAACAACAAACAAAAACAACAAAGGAGATTGAAAGTGGAGAATTCAACTCATTCATAGATCAGAGAGTAAAATGTAAGGGACAAATCAGTGAGGAAGAGAAAAATGTTGGGGAGACTGTGTCCGAGTAAAGGAGAAAATGGGGGTGAAATGGAAGGTAAGGCTGTCTTTTGCAGTTTTTGTTGACATCCATTTGCAGAAAATTCATCCTTGTGCTTCTATTGAATCAATTCTTGTGCAGTTTTTGTGTTCTCTCTTCTTCGTTAGCCCTGGACGTAGATACATTTTCAAATAAATAGAGAGTATAACGCAAGATTTATAGCAAGAAGAAATCTCACGCTATGTTGCACTCAACCTGTGAATGAGTAACCAGAAACCACCTGCCCTCTTTCATTCTTCTCACTCATTTTCTATCTGAATCTCTCCATCATCACGGCAGTTTGAACTTGACACATGCAAGGACACCGACATACACTTTACACCGATATATGTATGTATATATATTAATATGTATTAACACTCATACAAGTCATGCGAACAACACCAGTTAATCAACTCAACTTCCTGCCACCAAGCCACCATCACATGACCCAGCCACCAATGGACCCACATGATCACCAACATGCACTCCTCTCACTAGATCTCATCCCCATCTCGACACATTCACAGTGCAAGAAACTTATACATAATATCATAGCAAGATGCTGTAGATACATCCTACACAATTATTTCAGAACATAAACACACATATCATGTTATTAACAATTATTTAAAAAAAGGGGTAAAGGTGATATTGGTAATAAGAAAGAGAAATTAGACGATGATGAGGGAGAGGTGGCCCCAGTGATTTCACTTCAATAAAAATTGCATTGCCTAATTTGTTAATCAATTGAGATTGATAAAATATTAATAAAATATCCACCATTATGTGCTCCCAACGCCAGTGGATTGGTCAGAGTAAATGTGTATGACCGGAGGTTAGATGGCAATGACAATCTGCAGGCTTATTTTGTATTTCCGATAGATTGTCAGTACGAGTTAATTTATTATGGAAATAGATATTGTTCTATTAATGGCAGACGGGTCCCATGGGTGGTCAAGTATCGCCTGAAAGATTCAAACATTAAAACGGGTGTTACCTATTCTAAATGAAGGAATACTTGAAGTATTCTACAAGTGAGATGCCAGAAGATGCTGTAATGAGACCGCCGTTTATCGTTGTGATGTCAAAGAAATACAGTAGAGAACATGTTGATGTTTGGCACTGTGCCCCTAGCAGTGTTGTTCCAATTTTGTCCCGGTCCATGGCCCCGGGTTTGCCGGAGAGGAGAAGAGATCTTTTGATAGGAGGTTTTGGAGAATGCAGATCAGTCATTGGAATTACGGAGCTAGATCCTGGACTGTCTGTTTCAGAGGTTGGAGTTAAAAAAGATGAAGCTGAGAGGAGAGGTTCTATTATCATGAACTCTCAGGAACATTCTGAGGTCTTAAGAAATTTAATAATGAGTGTTAGAAAGAGTAATGAGAGGAAAGACGTAATTACAGATGATAAGAGGAATGTTGTAAATAAATGAGATGTTTGTTAGTAGCTTATTATTATTATTATTATTATTATTGTATAATTATTATCTGGCGTCTGTGAGTGGATGGCTGTAATAGTGGTTCCCTAGTTTTATTATAAATAAGAATGTTTGCCTACCCATTAGGGTACGGCTTCCCATTATTCTTAACATGGTATCAGAGCCACTGCCACCAGCTTCTCCTTGAAACCCTAACCCTAGCCGCCGACCACCCAAACCGTCACCTCCAGTGCCGCCGACCACCCAAGCTGCCACCTTCAGTGCCGACACCCAACAAAACCCATCGCCACACCTTCTCCAGCCACCTCCGCACCTCTGACAGCCTCCACTAGCCACCACCGCACATCTAAAATCCTCGTCGCACCTCCAATTACCTCCACCAGTCACTGTCGCACATCCCAAACCCTAGCCACGTACTCGCCGACCACTGACGAAGCCCAACGACCCCCGACGACCTTCCCTAGCCACCGACGACCAACGAAACACCACCACCGACCACGTTCGCCCTTCCACAGTCGTTGACAACCTCCCTCCAACACCGGCGACCCTGTTTTTCCATCTTTTCAGCGCCGGCGACCTCTACTCTCTCTTTTCGGCGCCGACGACCCCTATTCTACCTGTTTCCAGCACCGACGGCCTCTGTTCTCTCACTTTCCAGCGTTGGTTGTCCTTGCTCAGCACCGATAGCACCTTCTATATCTTTTTTCGGCAACTTTTCCTTTTCCGGCGACCGGCGACTATTCCGATGACCGGCGACTGTGTGAATCGCAGTTTGAGGGTCTTTCACCGACTGCTGGTTTGAGGGTCTAAGGGCTACTGCAGTATTTCTTATTTTATGGAGATGAGTT
>JAULJZ010097952.1:0-12012 GCA_032270985.1 Heliamphora pulchella | reverse complement strand
AACCATTTAACTTAAATGTGAAATGTAGTATTGATTACTACATTCACATAAATATAGGTGCATTGTTATAACAATTAACAACATTATTAAATTGTAATTGTTAAATAATATTAGTACCATTTAATGATTTAATAAACTTAATATAGCTAAGTAAAGAACTAAGACAAGTAAACTAAATAAGCTAAAAAAATAGAACTTAAATATAAATGAAATAATTATAAACAATAAAAGAAACAATAGAGATAGAACAATTAAAGTAACTCGGTCACTCCAAAAGAGAATAAATGGAGCTAGAAGGACCGAGGATCCAAACAAGTTACCTAAATTGCCAGAGAATCCTCAAGTTGTGGAATGCACCTCGGCATACCAATTCTTGGGTGGAAATCCAAGCTAAGGTTGCAATGTAGGCGTTGCAAGGCTCAGATCTTGATATCTCAGCAGGGGTTTGGCATCGGGGCGAGGGATTGCTCGATATATCGGCAGAGTCTCTCTCTCACTCAAAATTCATACTGAAAACGTACGCTGGCGTACAGTATTTATAGAATTCTTCAACCAATAAGATGTTGCCACGTTTTAAGACATGCCAGGCCATTTGGAGTTGACGGCCGCCACCATGCAAGCTGGCAGCCGCTAGGTTGGAAAAGGTTCCACAAGGTTCTATTGGCGGCCGCCACAATGTGAGTTGGCAGTCGCCATGTTTGAGTTGGCGGCTGCCACTTTTGGCTAGGGTTTCCAAGAGGTTCTATTGACGGCCGCCACAATGAACATGGCGGGCGCCACTTCTGGCAATGACTTGGGCAACAAGTTATCGATGGTTCGGTACAATTTCACTGGTTTGAAGATTTTTGATGTTTAGGTTCAAATACCGAGCTTGGATCACTTCCCGAGGATCGTACTGAGGCACTATTCCACCTGTTTTCATCATCGGATTCGCCTAAGATTAGGCGGGGTCAAATTGGGGTGTCTATAGTCCCCATTTTGCGAAAGTGCCCCAAACTGTAGTTATGAACCTATTAGCAACTCGCAACAAGAAAAGCAGTTCATATAACAAGATTACAATCCATGAATCACATCATCATGCATAATAAGAGTCTAAGTGTTCAAAAATGATTTTCATATAACAATAAAGCATCATGATAATCAAAAAGTGTAAACCACAAGGCACAAAAGCCTAACCTATCAAAAGCAAAGTGATGTGAGACGTGGCACGTAAGCCAAAGGAAGAATTAGAGGCACGCAGGCCCCATAAGTGTATCTGTGCGGTGTGTTAAAGAGCAGTATGTATGTACGTATCAGTGTGTGTCAAAGCATTGAATCAGTGGGACAACAAGTATAAAAAATCAGTGTATCTGTGCGATAAGCCAGAGCAATGTATCTGTGATGTGATGAGGTGGAGTAACAGAATGTGTCAAGCGGGCAAGCAGGCTCAAATAAGAATAGGTGCGTAGGCCTCCATGTACAGTAAAGAAAAAAAGAAAGTAACAGCAGCTGGATAGCAGTGGGATCATCACTCTCGTCGGGTCCTCTTCCTCCGGACCACGTAGCCTCCATAGGATGACTCTCCGTATGACGACTCGGTCCACTCTACCTCCTCCTCTGAGCTATCAATCGTCTGTGTAATGCTGAGGGTCTGAGCTCTAGATGAAGAGGCAGCAGCATTCAGATAGTGATTGGCGCTTTTTTAGTTATGCATCACACACCTCATGTGGATCTAGCTTTCTACTCTCGAAATGCATTCTAGACAACGAGCCCTCCGCTTTCTGACTGGACTGACTTAGGGAAGGGTCAATCTCCTCTGGAGCATGCTTCATAGCCACTCATTCGTCCTGACCAAATAGTAGAATCTATGCAGAAGCAGATGTCTGCACAAAAGGTGCAGCTGAGGCAGCAGGTGTCGTGCGACCGCCTCGAGTCCTCGATCCTCCGCCACTCTCACGCTGAAAGAAGAAAAAAGGCCACATTAGCTAAGGCAGATAAAGTATGAGCAGAAAGGAAAAAGTACAAGAATGTAAACGAGAGATAGAAAGGACTAAGTACCGCAACAGGGCCACCTCGAGGAGCAGGAGGCTCTATACCCTGGGCTCAGAAGGCGGTGTCCCAACGACGAACTAATACCCTCAACCCGGAGATTAGGCGAAGGCACTGGTCGAACCACTCCTGAGGCCTCTGTTAAGAGAAAAACCAGATCAGTACAATCAGATATCAGAATCAGTACTTGCATGAGAGTTAGTACAGTCATATGTGAAAATTAGTCAAGAGAATCATTGCAGTCAGGCATAAGGGGCAGTATGAAGAATAGAAGGAATGATGTCATACCTACTCAGCACCGAGGGAAGGAGAATCTCCTGAGCCGCTTGCTCGAGGATCCAGATCTGGTGAAGGTTCCCGTTTACAAAGGTGTCCACTCTCCATGGAAGCTCAAGGTGAACAGGGTCTGGGGCTGCAGGAGGAGGACCCCGCACAGCAGCACGGGCACCTATGGTAGGCATAAGCCTCTCTCGACCAAAGATCGTGTAGTCACTATCCTCGCCCTCGATCAGAGTGGCAGCATCAAGGCCCACCGTGGCTCGGATAACCTCGATGATGCGGAGGGTGTCGGTCTGACGCATCCCCACCGAAGACATCCTCGGGATACAAAAATGGTCATACACAAGGACTGCCGAATAATGCGCTCATCAAGGTACCACTCTCTGTAGAATGGCCCCTCAAGCAAGACACGAGTCTAAGTAACCTCGCGGTTCCGCATCAAGTCGACACTAGCTCGCTTTTCCATGCCAATCTATATGTCCCAGCGGACCTAAAAATCAAAAAAAGCATGTCAATAAGCAGTGTATGAAAAATGAATGAAAAAAAACAACTCAGCAAGAGCAGTAAGTGACTTACCCAGTCGAGGGAGAGGCTGTCCAGGAAAAGGTGGTCATCGTCTAAATCATTCCCACCAGACTTCGTACCCTAATGGCGTTTAGCCCATTGAAGTGCCCGAGGGATCACGTGGGGGTTGTTGCAAGAGTTCACTGGCTGGCACATACCCAGGAACTCGTAGGCCCAAAGCTGTAGAAAATCGAGAGAAGCGTCAGTACGGTTGAAACAAATATACAGATATGGAAATGGAAAAGGAAAGCAAAGAAAGCAAAAAAAAAAAGCAGACCTATCTCCCAGATACACTAGTACCCACAAACGCTCAGATTGGAGGTCCTTGTGCCTGCGTTCATGTATCCGTACAAGGTGGCTAATGCGGCTCCTCACCAGTCATAAGAGCCAATCTGGTCCACCACTACCATGGCAGCAAGATAGTGGAGGTGCACCTTGTTCTCTAAGTTTGGGAATAAAGCTATCCTGAACATATAGAGAAGGAATGCACGTGCCACCCACTCGAAGTGGTGGACCTCGGAGCAGTGAAGTGACGGAATGTATTCTTTAGCCACGTGTACCGTATGCTCCCCATGTCGATGAAAGGAAGTACGTGACCAAGAAGGTGCATAAGAGCCTCGGGACTCCGACAGATGTCAAGATCAAATGGGATCGGGTCGCCGCCCACCCGGATCCCAGTTGTAAGAGAGAAATCAAGTGGGGTAAGAGTCACGTCGAAGGTGGGCAGATGGAAGATGTTGGTAATATCCACCATCTCTTAGTAAAAGCCGTGAGGGTAACCTGGTCATTATTGGTCCCCTCCAGCGTGGTGATGAAACTATCAAAGCCTGCCCAATCGATGATCTCTCTACTACGGGGAGGGAGCGCCATGTTCCACTCCAAAACATTTGAGGATCCATCAAAACCCTGAATATGAAGTCGCCTCTAAAACAAAACAAAACAAACAAATCAATGAACAAAGACGACAACATAAGCAATAATGGAATCAACAATATAACGAAAATGAAACAAACGAAAACAACGACAGGATCAAAATCAAAGTGCATGACAAGATAGCCAAAACAAACTGACAATAATCAAAACAACACCGAAATGAGTCTCAAAACCAACCTACGCAACCCAACCCTTGCTCTATTTTCAAGTTTCCATTCTCAAAAAAAAAAAAAGAAAAAGTGGAAAGTTGTTAACATCTATTCAAATACAAAGTTCGAATTCCATTCTCAAAGAACGAGACTTAGAATAAAGATTTTAGCGTCAAAATTTCACTCCTTTCAAAATATTACCCTCGTTTTAAAACCAATAACGACTCCATCCGATCAAAACCAATTCGTTAGTATCTAAATTTTCAATTCAATCTAAACTCATTGACATAGTTTTACAAAATTTGAATTCAACCCCGTTCAAAATTCAAAAAAAAAAGAAAAATTCAATTTCATTTCAACATAGCCCCTAATCCGCCTCAAACCCATCCCAAATTCGCTCTAAACTAATGGATTCAACCCAAAATTTTGTTTCAACCAAACTCTCAATCAAAATCAATTTCAAACTCAACCCAACCTAGCTTCAACCCAGTTTGGATCCGTTTTTAAAATCCAATCAATTACAATTCGTTTCAAAATCAAACTCAATCTCAATTCAATGCTTAAAATTCAACTTCAAATCAGCATTCTAACTCATTAGTTCCGTTTTTCCACATCAACCTTGTTTCTAAGTTCGTTTCATTCACATCCTAGACCCACGTTTTAACATGATGTTCAACCCAATGTCTGCCTAGATTCAATTCTATTAGCCCCATCCAACCGAATCCACCCTCAATACAATTCCAAAAACTCCTCTTCTACGAACCTAAGTTTGTTTTGACTGAGGTTCAGAGTTTTTTTTATAAGTTTGTTCAAATCCAAAATATCATTTTTCATCCAAAGTTCAAAAGTTCAGTTCAAAGTCTAAAAGTTCATCCTGCCCAAGAGCAAAGATTCATCCAAACCGAGTCAGGGTCTAGACCTAGTTAACTCCGATATTCCAAACCAACTCCAATTTAAATCTCAATCCCGAACTCCAAATCAATTTAATCCAAGATGTCTGATTCAATTTAAATATTCAAACAACCAATGTGATTCAATATTCAAGTTCAATGTAATCAACATCCAAACAAAAGTTTGAACATTCCAATACAAACTAACTTTCAACCAATGAAATAATTAATGAAATCAAAACTTCGTCTTACCACAAGGTTTCGGGCTGAGAGATGATCCTCACGATGATGAAGGAGAACCTCACGCTCCGCGATCATGTCCGGAAGAATAAACTTCTTCATAGCCAGCTTTCGCAATCGGTGAAGAAGATGGATGTAGGTCCCGGCATCAATATCCTCCCTCAAGTAAAAGGTCCTCGTCGCCACCACTACCTTCGGCGCCACCACCCGCGGCGCCACCAATTCCCACACCATTGGTTCCCACACCACCGCCGCCTCTACCATCGCCACCGATCGCACCACCACCTGTGCCACCCACGCCACCCTCGTCGCCGACAAATCTGAAGTGCGCTCCCACCATTGCGGAGAAAGCCAAGGAGAAAAGAGAAAGGAGGAACATGGTTTCGGGAAAGAGAGAGTCGAGGAAGAGAGAGATGAGAGAGCAAGGGAGATGAGAGAGTAAGAGAGACAAGAGAGTAAGAGAGATGAGAGAGTCGAAAGAGTGAGAGAGATGATAGTTTTTCGGTTTTGTTCGCGCGAATGAGTTTTTCAAACTACCCCAGACCTATGTACTATCATCGACCTCGCGGCCACGAGGTCTGAAAACTTTAAATCTCACGGCCGTAATAACTTGACCCACACCGCAATATTTCTTTGAAACGGCCGCAACTTTTATCCAAGCATTTCACACAGCCGTGAACTATACATTCAGGCCGCTACATCCATAAGGCATAATAGTGTAGGCCGCCACTTCCAAAGGTAACAGCTGCCATATTTGCTATGCCCCCAACATTTGTAGACCTTTGAGCTTTTCTCGTGCACGTTTAGAATAAAAAAAACCTTTTTTTAAACCCCTCTTTATGTGCCCTAAAGCTGACTCGTCGGTTCTCAACATGACCTAAAATTATCCCTAGCATTCTCTATCCTCTTCATGACCTAAAACTGACTCATCAGTCCTCGACACGACTTAAAATTGTCCTTAGCATCCTCGGCCTCAGTCCTCGCATGACCTTAAAATGCCCCTAGAACGATCGGTCCTCCTCATAACCTTAAATTGACTTATCGATCCTCGCATGACTTTAAAGTTTCCCTCCAAGTGTTTAGTCCACATCATGACCTTAAATTGACTTGTCAGTCTCCACATGACCTTAAACTGCCCTTAACCTCATCGGTCCTTTCACAACCTAAAATTGACTAATGTTTCCTCAGTCCATGTTGTGACCTTAAAATGTTTATAACATTGTACTTGTTTGTATTGTGTTGTACTTGTCATGTATTATGATTAGCCTGTTTGCACCATATACATTGCCTTATGAACTACGACTAGTCTGATCCCTTACAAAGGGGGTACGTAGGAAGCTCGATGAACATTCGGGCTCAACCACGCTTTTCTGCATGATTTGTTTATGCCTAAGATTAGCAGCTTGTTCAATCGGTTTGTCTCTAGAGTTTTGACATTTACTTGCACCATGAGTTACTACAAGCTCTATCAAAGAAGGACAACTGTAGACACCCCAATCTGACCAAATCGAATCTTAGGCACCCATCTTGAATGTGCTCCAATGAAGAAAGTATGAGAATTATGCTTAAAAATACTTCCAAGCAAGCAAAATCACGAATATGGCTTAAAGCCCAAAAACTCTAAAAAAAACCTTATGGCCATGACATTTCCATCCACACGATCTCCACCTTTTTGAAAACCCTAGAACAGGTCGTGTCCTTGCTCTCACGGTCGTAACTTTTTTTGAAAACCCTAAACCAAGTCGTGACTTTCTTTTTCACGGCCATTGCTTTTTTACCCAGGTTGTGAGTTTTGAAAGTCACGGCTGTCATTTTCACCACCATAAAGGTAGCGGCCTGCACTGTATAAAAGTAAAAAGGTAGCGACCGTCACTATTACACCTTTTTTGACAGGTGAAAGCATCCCAGAAGGGGTCTATATTGCTCGTCTTGCCTATAAATAGGCGACATTTTCACGCAGAACCAGAGAGAAACACCTAAAAGCCTATACACTGTCAAAATACTCTCCCATTCGATATTCTCCCATACATCCTATACTTTTCGACCCTCATCCGTGCTCTTACTTGTCTCGAAGGAGTTCTTAGAGCACATTTATTGGCTTGAATGTGTCATATTCTCATCACCAAGGGGCCATTCGAGATGGATATTCACATGAGGTAACCTTAGGATACCACGACTCTTCTTAAACCCTTATCTTCTTCCTCCGAGGGTGTCGTGGATAAGGTTTCCATTGTTTTATTGCTTGTTTATCATTCATTTCGATGTAACATTTATTTCTCCCAAGTTTTTCATTACTAGTAGTATATTCATAGCCCTCCATTTTGCATATTTACACTTATTTACGTTCTATTTTGATACTCACGAGCACACTTAACACATCAAAAGCTTTTTAAGGTTCTGGAATATGACGGCCGTGACCTTAGTATGTCACAGCTGTATATTTTGTTAAACCCACAGTCACGAGCGTGCACTTTTTATAAGAGTCGATACATCTATGCCTCTTTGTATTCACGGCTGCCATATCCAATTGTTACGGCCGTTAGATTGTTTTAAGGCCAAAAATGCAAAAACCCTCTTCAAAACTCTATGTTATGTGTTCATTTCAAGGCTGTAAATTCTTTCATTACTTTGTTTAGCGTTTTTCCCTTTCTATATCTCTATTTAGTTTCCTATTGGGTAATAGATGGCAGGTTTGGCCTAAACCAAATGAGTCATGATATCCATTCTATACACCTTCTTATCTGTATGTTCTAAGGATATGATAATATGATGGCCGCCTTTTTTTCCATTATTATTTTCACGGTCGTTATATCCTGTTGTTGCGGCCGTGAGGTTATATGAGACCAATGACATGAAAATGTGTTTTAAGTTTTTTGTTATTCATTTTGATATCCTGTATATCCTGTTTAGAGTTATTACTTGTATAGAGGATGAAGGATGGTAGATCTTGCTAGGGTTGGTATACTAAAAATCATATTTTTAATATTTAATTTTATTTTAATAAAATTAATTTTTTATTTTATTAGAATATTTATGAGCAATGTATGTATATCATTTCTTTGTTATGCATGGATGTTCAATATTCTGTATAATATTTAATCTAGTGTGTAGAGTACGGCTTATACACAGAAGATCAGATTTTAAGTTTTTGCAGAATATAAGTTTTATGTTCACAGTTTAGATAAAAATGGACATACCATCGGTACAACTATAGTACAGAGTTTTAGTAGGTCTGTCTTGATTATGGAAAACAGATAATAGCGTCGTCTATTGTTCTGACTCACTGTGTTAGTACACTGTGTGTATTGAACGGGATATTTGGGGTAATTAATTTTATACTGATTATATAAATTAATTTACATTCTAAGATTATTATGAATAGAGCTTATCCTTTTAATCCTGAAATAATTATTGATTTACGTATATTTAATATTCGTTGTCTTGAGTCATTAGAGGGTACGATCTTATATAGGTCTATATTCCCAATGAGTTGAATGGTGGTATTATTTATATGGTGAATATTAATTATTAACGGAATACACGTCCCGAAAAATAAGGATTAACAATACCTATTTAAGGAAACATATAAGTTTTGACTGGGCCAAACTCTGCAGGTGAATTTTATTATTTGGTGATCAAATAAATTAAGCGAATGGGCTTAAGGAATATCAAGATGCCGATTAAATTAAATTGTTAGTAATTAAATTTAATTGGCAGGTATCGAAAATCTTAACGTGGGAAGAAATGGTAAACATTTAATAACAGGAGCTCAATGCAAAATGGTATTGAGATTATGGGTCAGAGTACAATTATAATTCTTTAGTGGTGTGAACTGTAATTTAGTGTTTTATGAAAATTGTAGAAACCGCTACTAGTTTTTCATAATTGCAAATACCGCTATAAGGTTTGCTTAATTATGGAAACCGCTGATACGTGTCTGTGTTCCACTAGAAGTCTTACTCATAATTACTCCTCAGGTCCCTGCTGTGACCCTATAAATATGCAGGTAGGCTGAACTAGTTTTATAACTTGTCTTCTAAGACTAAAACTGTCCTAGTTCTACCGGTATAAGTTCTCGGAGAATTATAGCCCTCACTATATTCAGGAATTGCATAAGAGAATACAGTAGAAGATCTAATAAGAACTTCAACTCAGATGCAAATCGTAGTTGAAGATTCGACCCGTAAAAAAGGTATTCTTCTAAATTAACTTCGGATGCACGGGTTTTATTTTGATCGTTCGTCATCAAAAGTTTTTTCTGGAGCCCGTTTTGAAGTTTCCGTCCAGTTACTTTTTTCGTTAATCGTTTACAAAAACAAAGATCTTGGCAGTCTTGCCTCCAACAGATCTAACCTAATACCAATAGGTTATGGTCTCTGTCCTACATATCCTATTCATTTAAGTTTGTTTTAAGCCTTGTGTAATATGTATACCCTTTCTATACCATTAAAAATCATTGTCGCGACTTTTATTTGTCACGGCCGTGTGCTTTTTTTTTTTTATGCTTTCATCGCGGTAACCCTATGTTTGTCATGGTCGCTTGTTTTGTAACCATATTTGTCATGGCTGCAACATTTGTTGCTACGTCCGTGAGTCTTCTACATGTCCAATAGCTTAAATATGGTGTTTAAATCCCTTCTGCTTGTTTTGTATAGCATGTTTACAGCATGTTAGGAATAGAAATATTGTTGCATGAGTCTTAGAATCTTATTTATTCGTTTATCGCTTACTCGCATTTTTTTATTTTGCTTTTCTCAAACGATACGTGTGATATATTTAAAAATAATAATCAAGTTGCATGACTCTAGAAATCATAGTTAAGATTTTATTTCTTTGCTTGGTTTTGATTGAACTCTCTTCAACTTCCCGTTCTACATATATTACCTTTAAAAAGTTTACAACAAGAACCAATATTAACAAAGTAGATGCCAAACTCACGGTTGGGCGAAAAGAGTGCCAAATACCTTCCCTTTTTCGTACCTTAGCCCACGAACCCTCTTTTTCTCTGGTTACGTTTTTAAAAGACCCGCAGCCTTCTTTTTTCTTTTCTTGATTTTTCTCAAAAATCAAGTGGCGACTCCATTTTTAAAAAAGAATGCTCAGATATCTTAGACTTTTGTTTTAAAAAGAAAAGAATATTTTTCTAAAAATAATAGAACCATTTTCCAACCCTTTCGAAAATCTCCAAGGCATAAAGAGCCCACTAAAACAAGGTTCAAACCTTCATCGAGGCACAAGAACTTATGTTAAACATAAATCAACCGAAAATGATTTATTAAAACGTTAAAACCAAACCAACAAGAAAAAACGTTGCATTCAACCAAGAAACTAAAACAACCAACCTAAAATTTGTCTCATCGTCATACAAGCATTACATGCATTAATATCAAGGCTTTGAGGCTTACAAAACATATGTTTTCAAGTCCAAAACGTAATATATCATTACATGATTCTTTGACAAAAATGGTACTAACTATCGAACAACAAAACTAAAAATTTTGTCTTCTGCCACCTCCAGGGCTCCTCGAGATCAACTCACGTGATCAAATTCACTTGAAATGTTTTAGATCCCACAACGTGACTTGAAATTCAATAAAAAAATAGACCATCATGAATTAAAAGCATAATATGCAATTTACAGAATATATAAACAACTCGACCATGCACGTTTTAAAACGATTGTCCATCTTTAAAACCACAAGTTTCATATAATCTAACAACACCCAACGACTCATTAATCAATACACCAAACCACCATCTTCAACATCCCCTCAATTAAGCTAGAGTTTTAATTAATATATCTCTCAACATACATCAACACATACATCTCCAATTAATCCAATTAGCTCCTCAATTTCTCATTCAAACGCAATTACCACTACTATAAAATTATCCTTTTGCAACCAGGTATTTCCGTCGCAAAAAGTCTATCTCCCTTAGCAAAAGGCATTAGCGACGATATAGCAACGACATTAAATGGGTCGCAAATAATGGGGTCGCAAAAAGTATTGACGACGGAAAAATGCCGACGCAATTGATTTGCGACGATAAATATATTTACTTGCGACGGTTGCATGCTGGTCTAAAAAACACCACTGAACATGTTATTGTGGCCGCATAATTTCCGTCGCAAATAATTAGACCTATAGCGATCGTATAAACCGTCGCTAAAAAACAATTACCGACTCAAATGTAATATTAAAAAACTTTTACCTACGATTGTGACCGTCACAATATCTTTTATGCAACTAAATTTCCCGTCGCAAAAACCATTTAGCGACTATATTATTGCCATCACAAATATGATTTTAATAATTTTTTAGAGCAACATTTTTTGCTACCAAGAAATACCGTCGCAAAAACATTATAATTCTTTTGCGATGGAAATTAACGACAGCATAAAATATCATCGTAAAATCTTGTTTTCTTTTAAAAATAACCTATTTATAATGTTGGCAAACATCCCATTATTAATGTATGATATTTTTTACAACGACTAATATAGTAGTCGCAAAATATCTATTTTAATATTTTATCAAAAAACTATTATTAAGAACTTGTAATATGAGTTTAAATACTATAAAATATACTAAATTTAAATACATTAAGAAATAAAAAAAAAAAATTTCATTCACCACATTGCCAAACATAAAAATATTCATCCATTCAATACAATATTAACTAAATTACTTTGTCAATACACTTCGATTTTTCGAGCACTTTAAACAAAATTTTCAATTCATTCAGTGCAATAAGAGTTTCCTTGTTTTCTAAGAACTGGCTCCCTTCCGGTTTAAGCTTAGACAAAAGTTCCAATGAGAGACCCATTTTCTTCACAAAAGTGCCAATTTTATCAGCTGTCTCAACAGTTAAGCTCTTCTCTTCCACCTAGAAGAGAATAACATTTTTTTACCCACAAAAATTAACAT